>JAMKCH010068816.1:0-15977 GCA_023653785.1 Ophioderma brevispina
CTGCCACAGAATGTCCCAAAATGAAGAAAAAAGCGATCTTGAAATGCTTGAATTCAATGCAAAAACACTGCTGAACTTCGCCCCGCTCCCACACGAAATCAAGAAAACCTTCACAACCCTTGCAACCGAAGAAAAACTCCTCAGCCCAATCCCTTCAGATGGGGGTATTTCCGATGTAGCTTTACATCATGCAAAATTAGCACTTTTGATTTTTGATAGGGACACCTGTTATTGAATTCTCGCTGCACCCTTAGTTACATCATGGCATTGTGTTCACCTTTAGCATTACGTACGTGTTAAAATTTTCAAACACCCCTGTATATTGTGCTGACAATCTCAAATACTGTATGATAGCTATTATATTTTAACCACTCTCCAACTATCTAGAAGCCCATAGATATAATTTACAGTATACAGGACAGAGGATGGCGACCAGACACATGAAAGTGGCAACACATCACCACCACCCCACACCCAAAAGCGAAGTCCAAAGAAAAAACCCTGATTTTTTTATGCATTGATCCCAAGGAAATACCGACCTTTTGGAACCTAAAAAAACAACTGCGCGACAATTCCTTACCTTTTTTTTTTTTTTTTTAGTGTGTGTGTGTGTAAGTATTGTGTGGAATGTGTGTGTCTGTGTGGGATGGTATTGTTGTGGTAATGTTGGGTATGGTGTGGGGTGTGTGTGTATTTGTGGGTGTGTGTGGAATAGTATGGGGCGTAGGCTGTGGTGTGTGTATGGAGTGTGTGTGGGGTGGTGTGTGGTGTATCTTTTTATGTGTGTGTGTAACCCAGCTGAGAACAAAACATGTGTAAATTCCCAACCATTATCACATCCCGGTTCCAATACTGAGTTTTTGACCCATACCCCGTATTTGCTGTTATTCAGTTGCAGGCGAATTACTAACTTTGAAAGGGTGTTGGCCGCCATCCTCTGCATATATCTATATCAAATACTAAAAACCTGGCAAAACCATCCTTATGTGTCAAAACCCCTTTTCCACGATCTTTTCTAATATCAAAAGATCTGGTTGGAATTAAATTCATACAGATATTTTTCGCTAAGGGTCAAATTTTTTGTCAAATCAATTTTACCCCAACTAAAGATGGTTCTCTTTTTTTAACTCTACTTCATGTAATGGCTACTTTCAAAACCAAGAGGATTATTATTAACCACATAAATCCTTATGTTCAATAGTATTGCCACAAAGAATCAACTCTTTACGCAACCCAAGATGAATATCACCTTCTCCTTTCCTTATCCTATTCGCCGGCAAATTGATAAAGTGCAAGTTACGCCTGTTTTCAATATAATCCGTTGTGAAAATATATCAAATATTTTTAGATAAGGATATGATTGATTATTTGGACCCCAGGATGGATACACTTCCCGTATCTCGTCACGTTATTTTGACTTATATCTTGACACTGACTTCGCTCTGCACTAACTCCCCCTAGGTATTTTTGGAGGTATTACGCCAGTAAGTACTCTAAAAAGTGAGATGTTGTATTTATAGTAATTGGACAACTTTAAGTCTTTTATAGTTCTTTCTTAAGGACTGGCAGATTCACGAATGTTGTGGTTTATAATAACTGACGTATTTTGCTTAAAACATCGGCTATCTTTTATTAGTATTTTGTACCCTAAAATTTACGTTGAGCCTTTCATAAAATGTTTTCAGGATTAAATTCAACTTTTTTAATGGTTTCAATATACAACCAGTTTGGCATTGGTAAATAAGCTTCATCCCTATTAGCAAGACGCCCCTTTAGGACATACGAAATACGTTTCATCATGGTTCCATTGAAAGTTTATGTTGAGACCAGATCTCGTCTCTTGTATCCCCAGTATTTCTTTATTATCTATTTCCTTTTACTTCTTTATACGTGCATCGCTACATTCTGCTATTTTCCTTAACAATTCATTCATACCTTCTTGTTGCGATAATAACCTGTAGTATTAGAATTTATTTTCATATTAGTATAACAAAACAGCTTCAAAATGGACGACAATGTCCCAAATTATTACGTCCCAAGGGTTTATACTGGCGTTGCATTGCTGCTATAAAAAGCTAGCATCAGCTGCTGGTGTTTCTGAACAGTGCAAAAGATTGGTTAAAAAAACAAGCATGGCAAAATATATTTCCCCAGCTCCAAAATATGTACCAAGACCTAAATTCAATTGTCATTCCCAATCAAACGCATCAAGGCGGATTTTACTGTTCTTCCTCATACCGTGTCACCAATTGGTAGGTCAAAAGACGAAAAATCTATAAGTCTGCTTTAACCGTAGTATATATCGCATCTCGTTATAAGGAAGCGGAACCACTATCTTCGAAGGAATCTAAAGAAGTTGCAGATGCATTTTCTAAAATTTACAAGCGTGGACCACTGAAATGGCCTAAGTTATTGCAAGTTGACCCTGGTCGCGAATTCATGGGAACGGTAAACAAATTAATGAACTCGCATCATGTTGAAATAAGAAGAGGTGAAAGGGGCCTACACAGAGCTCAAGGAATTATTGAAAGATTTAATCGAACATTAGCCGAACGTTTGTTTTGTCATCAGTATGCTCAAGAAATATTGTTGGAGGCAAGAGGAGGAAAAAATGTTAGATCTTCAGAATGGGCTGTCCGTCTACCAGATGTTGTCAAAGCTTTGAACGATGAACCCACTCGGCTAATAGGAATGAAGCCTTCGGAAGCCATAAAAATAAAACTGTAAAGGTGCAATCATCGGCACCTACTAAGAAAATGAATGAAAAGCGATTACCACCCAATGTCGGGGTGCGTTATTTATATCAACCAGGTGTAAGATGGCAATTTCGGGTTCATAAGGTGAAAGTAGAAATATGACACAGCGACATCTTTAGGGTTCCTGGCTATATACACAATCTTAGCTTTCTTTTGCATAATATCAGGTGGCAACAAGTGTCCCGGTAGGTGTGACTTGATGGTTCGTGGAGACTTCATCTTTCCTAAGAGTTCGTATAGCGGTGGAAGTATTTAATATTTTATGTCACATTGGTATAAAGGCCTTTCATATGTATAAGTAGTACTGTGGAGGCAAATAGTCCTCAAAAAGAAACACCTTGTTACAAAAAATAAACACGTTGGTTCAGCAAAAAATATACGCAATGTTTGTCTAAGTACAAGTAAAACATGAAATTATTTCTTTCGCGGAAAACCATAACGCATTCGAAGGTAATGCGTAGTTCTGTCAACGAACACGCCGAACAAAGACATTTCTAGAATTTTTAGAGTCAATACAAACCCTTTCTTAATAAATTCGTTAGAGGTGTCAATAGAGGTGCCAATAGTCAAAGGCCTAGAGATACAGACCAAAATAATCATACTCAAAATCAGCAAATTGGAAACGAGTCCAAAAAGTTCTGATTTGATCCAATAAAAATTGCAAAAGAAACAATGTTTGTGTAATAAATAAGATGAGCATAGTTTCTTCTCGACGTAGTGAATTTTACCGTCCATTGGGGATGAAATAAATATCCAGTCAGCAATCACCATGCAATACTACATTAAAAAGTGCCTTTTTTCAAGAAATGTACACCAATGGTCAACAAACTTTTGCGGAACAAAATTAAAAAAAAAAATATAAAATTAATTTTTCTTTTTTTATTTAAAATTAAAGGCTGACTCGGAGATTTCAAAAAATATATTTTTGGTAGTAATTAAAAATAGTCATCTAGAACTAAAGTTAGTCATTACAATGCTAATTACAAAGTTTATAGAGATGAATTTGATTTTCCGTTTTCATGCAGTAAATAGTTATGCACAGTACAATTGCGTAACTGTGTAAAAAAAACATTCCGCATCGCGTTGATTTGAGCTTAGAAATTTCACACAGTGATTGGTGTGGGGGGGACCAAACATTATGTATTTGCAAAAAACACGATTTGTTGAAAATGAGCCGTGCGCCATCGAGGGGAGATCCCTGCAGTCAACATTTAAAGACCAATCACCAATATTGATAGGTACTGTTCATTCCCTTAAAAATAAGTGGGATATACCTCAGTGGGATATAAACATGAGGTGCTTCAAGAAATGGAACACGGAACAATGTATGACTCTTGTTTACTCTTTCAAGGTCACCGTCGTGGCAAATAGTCGACACTACCTTTCTTGGGTCCATGTGGTTCCTGCGAGAGATAACGGAGAAGGGAGTGAGGTTTGCTTGCGTTCTTTGTTTTTGTTTTGTTAGTTGTTGATTTAGTTCGCTCGGTTTGGTATTGTTTTTTTTTCACACAATGATGAATTTGGTCCCAAAGTGATGTTGTACTTTGTAGTTTGACTTTACTCTATCTACAACTTTAAAGTCTGACAGAATACTGAATTACACCTCGAACATCAAAATCCAAAGCAAATAATTCTGAAGTTTGTGTTCAAAGGCAACGGCACTTTTGGGGCTCACAGTTGGAATGCATATTCTGCTACCCATCCATTACATGGTAGTTTATTCCGTTGAGGTTGCCGGAATTCAAAGGGGTGGGGTGGTGGCAACAATACAAAATTCTTTCCCTCAGCCATACACGGCAGTGACAGATGTATTAATGCCAATAATAAATACTACAGATGTAAAATTTACACAATATTCGCTATTTTGCACTGAGAACATACAATAGGAAAACAGCACCCGGTTCTGAGTGTTTTGTACATAGTGCAGGTACGTTCGGTTAATAGCAAGGCTCTGGGAAAGAGTTCCATATGGTGGTCACGTGAGCCCCATATCCTTAATGTTGGCTGATACATTACTACCTGTGAGTGATGGTCCCAGTTGCTGATGTTTACCTCAACATTGCTTGTTGGGGCGGGGATGGGGTAGATAAAAAGGTAACTAAACGTTAAACCCCAATGAAAAAATGCTAACAACAAAATATCCAGCATAGGTCGTAAAAAATACGGTGTCAGGAAGCTCTAAATTGTCCAACGAATATTTGCAACAATATTTCGGTCAAGGTTCAACAAGATGACGGCGGCCTGTGTTTTATGACGACGAGACCGCTCTCGTGTGGTTTCAGGCATTCGAGGAAAGCGATTAGGGACTAAATTGCAACACCGAGAAGAAATTCAGTCTGTGAACAGGGCCGTACGCAGGATGATTTTAGGTGGGGCGGGGGATGCGGGACTTCGAAAAAAAGTAGACCTTTTTTCTTAAAAGGACCTAATCCCATAAAATGTCCTTTGGGGAACTTTTTGACCATGTAATCACCAAAAGTGATTTCTCTAAAATTTTGGGACCATTTTATCAAAAAAAAAAAAAAAAAAAGAAAAAAAAAAACAAGGCAAAAAGTGGACCTTTTACACCTTTGTGGAAGTGGGGGGGGGGGGGGGGGGGCGGGTCGGCCGCACGTTGGACGTTCATGCCGCTAGTGTACACCAAATGTTGGTATCGAACCTCAACTGAAATCAGCGCGGGACAAAATTGACGATATGAAAATCGGTCCAGGAGAAATAACCTTGCCTTCTTTAACTTTCCAGAAGAAATTGAACGGAATCCAGGTAACTGTAGGGACTTTCTGTAATACAAATTTATTGGATAGATCATTTGATGTTCAAGATGTAGATATTCACTGGGCACATCGCACTCCACCTGGCCCTGTAGGTCCTAACCAGCTGAGACCTAGACCAATCCATGCATTATTCTCACCGCAAGGCTGTCATTTCTGCTTTCCAATGAGCAAGCAGTATCAAGGTCTAAGCGTTGTTGCTGAAGATTCAAGCAAGCGGGTGCGATTATAAAAGGAAAAATTCTGTCTCAGCCCTGTAAAAGAAGCTGGAGATGAAGGGAAGAAAAGAAACCATTTTTTACCGTACCAGCTACTTGAAATACTTTGATAATGGAAGGTCAAGTTGTACAGTATACCTCAGCAAGGGCTCTAACTTGATGGGGGTCTGAGTCCCCGATTGAAACATCAGGAATTTTTTTTTCCTATATAATATGGTGGGAAAACCAATGCATTAACCTTGTCAAACAATTTAGAACATCTGGGTGGATATGTGCACCGCAGGTGTTGCATGTTTGCGCCATATGTATTGTTATGAAGTCTCGTGGAAGTCTAAAGGTAGAAATACCTTTCAAACACTAATAAAGTCTTGGCACAAGTTGATCTGAATTTTATGTAATATACCAGGTTTTAATGATTTTATTCAGATTGGATCAAGAATTTGGTTATGTCCAAAAAAACAAATACATAACTCAAAAATTACACACAATTAGTTTTTATATTATTGGTCACCAGAATATTCACTAATGGCCACAAGAAGGTTGGTCAGTTCAACGATGAATATGTCCCACAGCGAAGACTCCAAAATGACAGCGCATAAGTTCACATAAAACTCCTCAGAGTAATATATTCCAAGGGAACCTTCTCAGTCCTGAAGGTTTTTTGTCAAGCAGTTCAAGACGACAAGGTTTAAATAAGTCCTCAACGACACTATATTCCACCGTATATCAGTCCAAGCTAATCACCACGATTTCTATCTGTCACAATTGGAATCCATTTTGATTCCCAGCAATTTTGGCTTCAAAGACGGCACAATACAAAAATTCTTCCTTCAGCCCTAACACCACAAGTGACAGCATGCATAAATGCAATAATTAATACTTACTATCTAATTTACATAATTTCCGCATTGCACCGAGAGCATACATAGGAACACAGATGTTGTGAGTGTTGGTAATAATGTGGTACGTCGCGTATTTAGCAGGGCACTCTGGCAAAAGAGTTCCCAGATGGCGGGTCACTGATGACCTCTATATCATTAATGTTGGCTGATAAAATTTACCTGTGTGAGTGATTTTGCTGTATGTTTACCTCATCATTGCTTGGTGGGGGCGGAGGGAGAAACAAAGGTAAATAAACTTACCCCAACATAAAAAATGCTAAACAAAATACTCCACTCATAGGTAGTAAAAACGGGTCAGGAACCTCTAATTGTCCCAACGAATTTTGCACAATATTTCAGGTACGTTCAACAAGATGGCGGCGCCCTGTGTTTATGCCGACGAGGACCCCTCCGTGTGCGTTGCAGGCATTTGAGAGAAAAGCGGATTTCAGGAATAAATTACAACAATCGAGAAGAATTTAGTCTGTGAACAGAGCCGTACGCAGGATTTATTTTAGGGGGGTGCGGGACTTCGAAAAAGTGGAACTTTTTTAGAAAAAGGAGGATCTTTTTTGCTTGTACCCTTTACCCCTTTGTGGAATTGGGGGTGGGGGGGGGTGGGGGTGCGGACGCGTTAATGGGCCTGCTGCTGAAGGGGCCTTGGACTTTCATGCCGCTGATTGTACACCCCAAAATTGTTAGTATCGAAGCTCAATTGAAATCGGCGCTGGACAAATTGACGATTCTTGAAAATCGTTTCCAGGAGACCTTGACTGCAGGATATGACACCGTGTGGCACAAGGGGCTGACATTCAAGCTTCTCAGGACCATCCGTTGATCGTCACCTTGTACAATTCATCATATGTAACATGCTTGCTGCAAACCCGGTAGCTTTATTTATTTCAAGGACCAGTGATGGGCAGGAGGAATTCGTCGTCTGCGTCGTTGAGGAACGGGTGTGCCACAGGGATATGTGTTGGCTCCTATGCTGTAAATTGTAATCAGCGATACCTCAAACGACATCTAGACAATATTTTGGCTACGCACCGACGATCTCGCCTCCTCCACTTCGACAGAAATGGGACAGAAGCGAAAAGCACACTTACAGACATGGCCCTACTGGCAGCCTATATCAGACCTGGAGGGGCTGAAGCTGAGCGAAGCCAAGACCAACGCTACTGCCTTCCACCTCAACACCAAGAGGCTCATCGCCAGCTTCAAATCAACCGCAATGGAGCGCCTCTGCCATCAATCCTACAACCAACCTAATTGGGCGTGAAGCTTGAACCGGCAGCTTACGTACGGCAGACCTCGAGGTACGTGGGCGCCAAGGGTATCTTCGCAGGAATAATCTACGTGCATGCAGACTTGGTGGATCTTCATGGGGTGCCAGTCTAACGACCCTACGCACCACTGCCTTGGCTCTGGTCTAAAGCACTGTTGAGTATGCCGCCCCAGCACGGTGCAACAGCTCTCACATAAAGAAGTGGAACCACGGACTCACGAGATGAACCATAACTGGCTGCCTCCACCCCACTCCATCTGACTTTATTACCAGTGATTTTAGGCATTGCACCTGCACACTTCGGAGGGAGCACCACTTGCACAAACTAGTGAATAAGGCACTGCTGGACAACAAGCATATGCTGCATAACACTGTCACAGAATCACACCAACTCAGTAGACAGAGACCGCGCTCGCAGCCATTTCTGCCGACACGCTGCGAAACTCATCAGTTCCCCTATCAACATCTTACAGCCATGGCTACGACTAGACATTCACGACAGGATCAACTCCTATTACACATAAACAGAATACCCCATGGCAGGCAATCCGCCACGCAAGGAATGGGTCACCTAAACCGGATTTGCACAGGAGTCGGTTGCTTCAATAAGCAACTATGCACCGATGGGGGGCGGCGGCCATCGCCAGCCTGCCAATGTGGTCTCCATCACAGGGACGGCGGATCACATTCTTCATTGAGTGACCTACATTTCGTCCGCGGGTGGATACAGATATCTCAACCCCAACCAATTCAATTAGTGGTTTGCTCCAACGTTACAACACATTTTAGCTGCTGCCTCCTACGCAAAAGAAGACATGCGCGAATTACAGTCGGCGCGACTTAGGCGGTGACTCTGTCACTAGCAATCTTCTAAGGCTGCACTAGAGGGTTGTTGTGGGATGCTGTACTTTTGCAGCCATGGTTGTCGTGTTTGGTGATAAGGCACATTTCCCTAATAGGTTAGATATGGGGCGTACACCAAATAAGCAAATGTATAATAAATTCTGTAGTCCCCCATCGAGGGCTAAGGGAAAACGCAGTGTAATTCATAATAAAATTATTACAATCACATAACTGGTCTGTTCCCGCACATAACTGACACATTGTTTAAAATAATAAAATGTCACCCCTCAATTTCCTTTTTCCCAATATCAGAGACCAATATATGTATAGACTTTCAGCAAACCATAAGCTTCAAATATTAACAATGGGCCGGTATGTAGGGCCATTGTTGTAGCCAGGTGTTTACCACCTCCACGATTCGGTGAGTGACAAATACCGTCCTCCTCTCACAATAACGAACAGTGTACATGTATACTATAGGTCGTTGACCTACATTTTCTTCTGAAAACCGCGGTAATTGAATAGAAATGAAGTAAGCAATATGTTCCGGATTTGGTTCTGTAAAAAGTTGTTAGGTCAAATCTTGCCCCTGCAACATTCTCTCATGATGTTGTTCATGTTTCTTCTTTCTTCTTTTTAATAAATGATGAAAACTATGGCCAAAGTTATGGGACACGGCACTATAGAAGCTCAATATTTATTTATCGGTGAATGAGAATAAGTATTTTGTCCTGAAAAAGTATCTCAGTTAAATTGGAAGAGCGGTAACACTGAAATCTATTCAGCTGCGCGAACGATATAACATGGTCCTGCACCCCAGATGAAAGGGATCGAAAGTGTTTTTCTACACCGTATACCGGGCCGGGCGGGCCGGTATTGAATACTTTAACACTCAATTGTTTGCTGAAGTTCTATGGTATCCATTGGTCACTGATTGGGTAAATGAATTGAAGTTACTTTTATTCTTTTTCAAGAAAATGTGCAGTTATATTTGTGGGAACAGACGGTTATCTGGATTTTAATAATAATTTATTATGAATTTACATTTGTTTTCCCCTAGAGCCCCCCCCCCCCCCCCGATGGAGACAACAAACAACACGAATGGCATGTCCCATCTATTATGTGAACGATTAGCACGAGACCTTCATCAATGTATAGAGATACGGTTTGTTTAACTTAAACACCACTCTGGGCTCAATAGGGGACTGCACGCACTGGTTTAGATTTCCAACCCTGTTAGTGTAGTGTTAATACAAATCTTAGTGTTGCAGTGTATGATATGACAATGGTTGGTATTAAATTTTTACACCATTGTGGTGTTCATATTTTTTCACACTACCGGTGCCACATTTACAACCACTCATGTAATTAACACTCTCCTGGATCAACACGAGAATGCAACCTCTGGTGTTGGTTCAATTACCAAGCTTTTTCTTAGGATTTTATTTGTAACATCTCATAATTATTTTATAGAAAGAAAATGTTTGAGTTCTCATTTATAGTTTTCTATTGTACTGTTTATCTCAAATATTTCATAAGCAGATCACCAAATGAAATTTGAAATGGTGCAGGCACTATCGAAGCACTGTTCAAATCTCAATTTCATCAACGCAGAAACAACACCACAGCTTGACAACCGATTTGGTGTACAATGTTACCCCCATTTTGCAGTGTACCAGTCAGTTCATTGTAGCACACCTGAGACAGGCGCTAAAAACAAAATTCGATAACCAGATTTCATTCAGGCAGGCGACCACGTGCATGCAAGGATACAATACATTCCGCCGGTTCGCCTGAACAGTTCAGATATTCGGCACGTGTTCCAATTTTGCTTGGGTTGTTCTAGAGGACAATTCTTGCTAATTAATCTTTGACCTTCTGTGTAAGCGCCCTTTAGCGACCAAATCAATTTCGTGTCGTCCTTTGAAATTTCGGGGCATTTTGACAAGTGAATTTGACTTTTCTTAGTGCAAGAGGGTGCATTATAATTATTAGCCCTCCATATGTCGCTAAGGTAGCTCGATAATGAAGTCATTCCGGCCCGATTCTGTTTTCATGATCCCCTTCATTGCGAGAGTTTAGTCCAATCTGTTACATGACCGAACAACTTTACGATCGAAACTCAAACATGATAATTGAAGTAAATATTATGATTTGGTTGAAAATTTAATTCGTATTTTCCAGAAAAATGATATCCCATATTTTATTCTTGAACCAAAAATGACAATTCTAAAATGTACCCTTTTTAAAGGATGTCAGAACATGCCCCCTTTTCCATCTACCCCAGTTTGTTTTACTTAACATGTGAATTATTTTGCAACTTGTATGTTGAGATCAAACAGCAAGCTTTCTGTTGGCGCTACCTTCATTAGGGTATGCATTCATTCACATCCAAAATTGTTTACTCAAACTCTATCAAACATTCGAAAATTTTCGATTACAGTACTTTCTTAATGTACGCTTGCACGGTGTTCAATAAGACTCGCCTGCGGTCAGTGCAAACAATTGCGCGCGTGTTTGAAACAGGTGAAGCCTTGTATGAGGTTCCTTTATTGGAATTCAATTAATTTTAAAGTATGAACTTGTTATAAACAATCGAGGGTTTAATACTAGTGTAATACTAACACATATACTTACTTTTAGCACACTAATACATAATATACATGCATATCGTCACTATATTTTGACTTCCGTGCCAGTATCTGAGAGAGTTGTGGAGTGCCAATTCGTGTACCACGCATTTCAATACGGAATAAACTCCAAACTCGTTCTAACCTCGTCTTCATGGCCAAATTCATTCCCATTGAAAAATGCGTGGTACACGATTTGGCAGTCCTCTAAGGTGGGGAATACAACGTCCATATAAAAGCAATATTAGCCCATTTTTTTGAAGAGCGCCCCCCACTTTTTTTTAAAATTGAGATTTTTTTTACACCGAAGAAAACGGTTGCATCGGTAACACAAGCTTAGTAAACCATACCTGTGAATGGTAAGCTCGAAAAAGTCTGTGTCTCACAACGAAGGACTTTTGTATTAGATAATTATTATCGGGATCCCGATAATAATTCCAACGGCTGTGAAATCGCCGGTAAATAGCGGCCATGTACGTGTCGTACGCTCATCCATTAGTTGTTTTAATAATATTGGTTCAACAAATCAATGTGTAGAGGTTATTTCTCGAGTGTCACTATCATCATCAACGTAGCGTTTCCAGTTCTGCCGTTAAGTCCAATCTGGGATCCAAATTCTTATTACAAAATCGCTTATTTTATGATAACTCGCTTTTTAGCATTCTCGTTTGCATGTATAGTTTCATAGACAACAGCACCAACTGTGCGTAAATGTGCAATATCAAACTTTTGAAAAATTGGGGCGCGCTCGTAAAAATGTGCCATTATCTTGAAGCTCTGTTTACTGTGTGTGTTAGTATGTCTTTCGATAGTCAATTCATTGTATTACTTTGTTAATTTGTGAAAATTAGTGATCCAAAATTGTGGTTAACCCCCTGAGGTCTACGGCCTAGTTTTTGGTTACGTTGTTTACAATGGAGTTATATTAGTTTTATAGATATACTAAGCCATAAGAGACATGGTAAGAAAAGCTTAACACTTAAAGGAACATAATGTCATGATTTCGAATATTTGGAAAATTTGGTATGGATGGAAAAGCTTAAGTTACGAGATTACATATAAATCAAAATTAAGTTGAAAAATGGTCCACATTTGTTGAGTATTTTGCCCTTTTAATGTCCCGCCCATAGCGTACTCGAAAACGATTCCGACAAAATCCACATCGCAGGCCAAATGGTGACGTCACAAGTGATGACCATCCATAATTTACGTCGTGTGACCATCATATCGCCAGTGTTGCAACTTCAATAATAATTAAACACAACGAAATGAAACAAAATATGTCATTTTGTAACTTTTTTTCTAATTTTATTATTACTTTCATTAATCCATCAATAGTAATATGTCAGCAATAACAATTCGAGTAACACATGTTTTGTCATCACTTTGAAACGTCACGAGTGGGCGCTTTTGATCAATAAGCCGTGGCGAAAATCCGCCCGTTTTCCCTTTTTCTTCGTATGTCCAAAAAGCAAAATTAAAATGCCGCTATTTGTTAATTTTTTACATCAAATTGTATTATTTTTTTCGGGAATTCGTGATGTTTTACATATATTTTATGAATTAAGTCAAAGCTGAGCTTGACAAAAACTTGACATATTTCCTTAAGTGACCAAGCTTAGGGCTTTTCACTCCCGTTAGTGCGGGGGGGGGGGGGGCAACTGTTCCGGTGGAATTTTTGCACGGAATTTATACCACATGGAAGGGTCATAAGATACCCCAAATCACAATAAAATGAAATTCTTTTAATTTGGCTGCAATTAGGGCAAAAATTGATTTCAAACGTGAAACTTGGGGACAAAGACGGAAAATTCAAATGAGCATGCGCTTACATCAAACGTTTGCGAAACTTATTTATGTTTTTTTTAATGTTGATTATACTCCATTATTTATGTTGATATATACTCATCTTATTTTGTTTGATATAAATACTCCAAAGATCAAATTACATATATTTAATACAAACTTGGCAGTATTTTTACGGGTGTTTGCCACAAATACAAATCATTTTTCCAATAAAAATTGTACAGTAGGTTTAACAACGTCCACGACGAAATTGTTTGTGTCTCATTATTTTTAATGTTACTAATAATTGTTGTCCTTAATATGTATGTATGAACATATATAGGTAAAATTGCTTTGGTTCTTTGATTTTAAAAATTTTCTCAGATTGATTTTCCCGTTAGTGCCCAAGGGGGGACCTCACTAATTAACTCACTCACGGCTTGGGCAGATTTATTTTTTGTATGAACTACGCTCATTTAAGCGGACAATCAAAACAAAAAAAAAAAAAAATCGGCCAGCGCAAAAACAACACATTTTGAGGTGGCATTACGACCCCCCTTGGTCCTCTTAAAGAGGACATGACGCGCCCTCAATTTTTTTCGAACCAGGTTTTGCATATTTGTAATGCTCAACAATCACACCTGATCGAAGTGAATAAGCCGAGTACGCTGTCTTTATGTAATAAGATGATGTGGTTAGTATTTCTGTCGTGCACGACGGAAATGCAAAGCATGGGTCTCCCAGGGACGATTAGGATAACAGGACAGGTTTTTTTTTTTTTGTTCAAACAAGGTTTTGTGGTTTCCTTTCGTGCTTGTTTGTCACATAAACCTTCGAAACGATTCTCGGTAGTGGTCCCAACCGATCAAGTTCAACTTGAGAGAAATGTATATCCTATCCTCAAAAAAATCTTCTCCTGTCACTTGAATGTTAAAGTTTGTACAGATTTACAGAAGGTCCATTTTGATTGTTTACTCGGAGGTTATATATTGGCTATAAATCATGTAATGAACCATCAGAGAATGTAGGAAAGGTGATAGACCTCATGAGAGGTACACAACGGATAGGCCTAAAGAGAACAGTCGTGGTGAATCAAGATTGCATACATTCCGGGGAAAATGCCCTATTTGTGGGGTCTAATATACCGTGTTCATACCGTAAACCTTCAAAAATAAGTCAGTCTTACTTTGGATAACACTAAAGAACAAAAACGGGGCTTTGCAATAGTGTTTGTTTCATCTTACTTGCTTTTGTCAATTCAGAGATGTAATCAGTTTAGTGCGATGCACCAAAATCGATTTTGTGTCGCTTTCATGCATGGGCAGAGTTGTTTTGAGGACAGTGCCATGTTGTCTTGAAGCTCACAAAAAAAACTTAGCAAAGAAACAAACCACAAAGGAAGTCTATTTTTCTCGGCGCAAGCTTTAATAGTCAACATAATAAGTTAAATGATATATATTTTGTTTTCATAAATAATACACACATACAAACACTTATTGCACGTTCGGTCCAATGCAATGGAGTTTTAAATTTGTTTTAAAAAATGGTATCTGGTAAAAACATTCCAGAAAGAAAATAATTATAAGCAAAATAAAAACTCATAATCTAAAGAAATGGTTTCAAAATACTGCACTATATTTTGTCCATTAGCTTATTGTCGTTTCTCTGAACCAGGAAGTGTGCAACTAAACTGGAGTTATCTCTCGATTGAAACAACCAAATGACATGAAACAATATGTATTGGAAAGCCACGTCTTTTTCTTTGATGTGATGCTTGAAACGACTTACGTGGAGATTAAAATTAAAATAAAAAAAAAAACTGATTTCGATTGTTCCATTTTTTAGTGGTAATGCATAATTATAGGTAACTTTAGTCAGGGATCTACGACCTCACAATTTGGAGGACCTGGCTTGGAAACATGTCTGAGTTCACATTCATGATACTTTGTTCAGCTGATGTTTGGGACATACGAAGAGTGCTGTTGTAAAATCTGAATTTCTTGTCCTCAAATGAGTTAGGTGCAGGACTCAAAACTATCACCACTCATTGGTGTAACATTCAAAAATTAAGCCTCTAAAATTAAAGTTGTCTATTGCTATGTGTTAACTTTTTCCTGCAATGTTTATGCATATCCCTGTAAGTCCATCAGATCAGTATACGTATCATTAGGTAATCAGAATAATCGATACATGTAAGATGCCATCCAAGATGGGTATCCAATATGGCTGGTAACGGCACTTACTAAGCGGTGAAAAATCCGATCACTAGTAGTCTATAGACATGTGTTCCTTTGTTTTGGCAGGTTTTAGACGTCCATTGTCATCCAAATTGGAACATTTGATAAAGAACGACTCAATGACACTTAAGTTAGTCTTACTGGGATTTTTTTTGGAAATGATAATCCAACTAAAACCATAAGAGTATATCTTCAGCCTACACCGTGAATGAATTACCCACCTATTTCACATTTTCAGCCATATTGGACGCCGTCTATGATGCCATCTTGCAGATATCAATCACTTTGATGATAAAATATATAACCTGCTCTGAGTGAGTTATAATGATATACACAAACATTACAGCTCTTGGATATACGTAGTAATGAATTTTGCCATTTGGAGCTAACTTGAAGAGTTTATTGATTATCAAATTATTTAAATCGATTCATAATAGTCTCAATTAATGAATTGATTGCTAATAAAGCATTGGTATATACTAAGTTACCATTCTACGGCAAAAAGTAGATAATTATCAGATGTTTTATTGGCCACCATATTAAATCTCTCAATTAGGTGGCTAATGATTTA
>JAMKCH010068818.1:0-17720 GCA_023653785.1 Ophioderma brevispina
AAGTACCCAAACTTTCAACGACGTTTTTCAAACTAGCATTAATGCTGATTCGACAGTATGCAGACCCCGCGACGATATAATCCATATATTCTATCTTTTTGCTTTTACACTGTAACATTGTTTTTTGTAGCCTTGAATGTTTTTTATCAAGACGTAATACTATTAGCATTTTGCATAGCTCCCCCATTGAATTTGAGCACTCTGGTATTCCTAAACAATGTGCGGCGTGATGAGAAGGGGTCAGTGGATTAACGGTTTATTGATCACTTCATTGTGGATTGCATTTAGCTCTGTGCGGCACTGTGAGAACACAAAGTGTTCGAAACGGTACTGTCTTCAGATTGATAGGTACATATATATAATAACATAGCTCTAGATCTATCTATATATATATCGATATATATATTTATATCTTGAATGTATACTAATATATTTATACTCGCACGAAAAGTTCCTGACACTTTAAAAAGGTCCAATTATTTCATATTTATATTTACATTAAAGGCCTATAGTTGTAGATCAAAATAACAGACATTCATCCTCTGGGCCAGGTTTTTGACCTGGATTAAGATGTGACACTCATGCATGGGTGGCTTACATCATTTATCAATGACAAGGTTCATGAATGCAAATTGCAAGAAATGGATGTTCCAGTTAATTCAAAGTTTGCAGTGAATACCAATCTTGAACCCACTTTCATCCCATGAAAGGGGAAAAATTAGAGTGTTGAAACCCACATGTATTGGTCACACTGCAATTTTTTTTCTCTGTCAAATTAGCCAAGCTTACTGAGCAGATCGTGCGAAAGCTATCGGGTATGTTCAGGCTGGATATCCTTGTCGCTCGTGTTGTTCACGTATCACCAAGCACAATTTGAAGTTTACAGAAACACACCCGATACATTGAGACGGGGAAGTTAAGGATCGCCCGAGACTGATCGACCCAAAGTTATAACCCCACTTAAGACCGTCGTATCAAGACCTATCTCTAAGGGGGCGAACTTTAACCGCACCAGTTATTAAGAGCATTACAGAGCGAGGACGCGCACAACTTGTGGTGATTGATGGCAACCTGAATGGGCAGAGCGGCAACATTCAGATGAGTATTGGAGCCGTGTTGTACCTTGCCGAACCATAGTCACCAAATGATACTCATGGATGACACTGCGTCGCCCCTACCGGCTAACAACGTCGGCAATATCTGGACAACCCAAACAATGGCAGCGTTTGGATCGCATGTCCAGCGTGGTCCTCACCAGACGTGATCCCATAGACATTATGAATCAGCTGGGAAAATCACTCCATCAAGGATCCAACCTGGAATTCCCTCGATTCATAGGCGACTTGTACCAATACAGACGGCTTGTGCTGCCTGATTCAAAGTCGTGGAGACCAACAAATACTGAATTTGAACGTCTCTGCAATTTTTAAAACACTGAGACGTTTTACCCCATTGCATTGAAACAAGATTTTTCTTTGTTCATCAAGTTGTAATGCATTCCTTATGACAAACCCTTAACAAAGTACCGTATACCCCCATAATTATTGCTTTTGTGTTGTAACTGACTGCAGACAGATCACTGCTCCAACTGAAATGACTGAAATGCTCATTTTCTGCAATTTTTATTTACTGAACATTTGCCATTGTAAGTGGATGTACTTAAGTCATGCATGCCATGCTACATTGGAATTCATTCAATCCAAAGCTGACAGGGGAGAAGTCCCTTTATTTTGATACGCAATTATTTGCCCTCTATGAAAATAAAGTTGAAATATTTAAACTTTGGAAAGTCCAGGAACTTTTTTTTTTTGGCCGATTATCTATATATTAATATATCATATTTATATATATATATACTATATATAATATACTCTCTCTCTTATATATATATATATATATATATATATATTATATATATGGGAGATGATCTGTAGACTCTTTTACAGCTTGTTGTTGATCCATCCGTGTTAGTGTGAAACACATATATAAATGTAAGGATGGGGATGGGTCTGAGACGTGACGAGCCAACCAAAAACCCTAGCTTTCGCTCATATAAGAGCTTCATCAGGGGAGGCTCCGAGAAGGCAGAGAAATAGAACGTAACCCGGCAGACAAGTGAGTACTGTACTCAGTACTCACTTGTCAAGGTAGTTCATTATACAAAACATCTCTTAAGATTATTACATTTAAACAAAATATCCTACAAATAATTAAATGGCAAGATTTGTCAATCACCTTTCATTGGTGTTAGTGTGTTGAAGTTATCTCTTACTGCTTACATAGAGCAGCAGCTGCGCTTAAGGCACTTTTGTAACCATTTTGTTACAGAGGGACTTTTTGTAACAATTTTGGCTACAAATCGCGTGCTAAAGTTATATCGTTACGGAAGTTATTTCTATTTATTTATTTATTTATTTGTTAGTAAGTTATCATTCTACTACCATAGAGCAGCAACAGCAACGACTTCATTAACGCGCTTGTAACACTTTTTGTTATATAGAACATTGAAGTTGCCACTTTAAAAATAATAATGCACCGTGTAACATTTTTGTTACAAAGTGTGTTTGTGAATTATATCGTCATGGTAGATATGTAAAGTTAACGGTAGGACGGTTTTTAAGGGTAACCCTCGTTTACCAAGGGGGGGGGGGGGGGTGTTGGTGGTTACAACCCCCTAGGGAGCTTCGCTCCGGTGCGCTAAAATGCTAAACACTTTCGTAAATTTAAAAGCTTCTAGGTAAACATTCTCTCATCCTTTCGGTTCCCATTTTAAGCGAAAAAAATGTGAAATAGTAGCACCTTCAACGGGTTTAGGTTGTGCCGTCAAAGTCGAAGGAGGTAGGGGGGGTGGTTGGCACCCAACAAAGGATTTTTATGGTGCATTTTTGGGAGAAAATATTATGCACAGTATGGCTCTAAAACTATATGTTTATGTAAAAAACTAGCCAAATGCCATCATTTAGAGCTGAAAAACCGCATTGAAAATCCGATATTCATGCGATTTTAGCGCCAAAAATTGGATTTTCGCCCATTTTCGGTCGAAAATGCCAATTTGCCGACTCGCGGACTTGATGACCGTCATTGTGACGCAATACTAGGTATGTTGGTACTATTTTGGTATCAATGGAAAGAGGAGGACCATAGTATCCATGGTATCAAAATCATAAGCATCGGGTGCTTTATAACCAAATTATCGAGGGGGGGGGTGGTAAACCACCCATCCCCCCTTGGTAAACCGTGTTACAAATAAAAGGCTTGGTAAGACGAGGGTAAGTTGAAAGCATTGTCTGACGAACATAGTCCTAAATCATAAGTTTCTTAAGATTCAATATTTTTGTTACAGGGTGTTGTCTTGTACTACCACATTGTTAGAGGCAGGCTAGCAGCAGAGAAGAGTTAGTAGTTCAACAAACTTTGTAATAATTCGTAACAAAGTGCATTGCTGAAGTTTTATCGTCTTGGAAAGTATTTGAAATATTTTGAGATTTATAGTGGGCTGAAAAGTGGCGAAGTGATATTGGGGGCCAAATAGTATGGGCGAGTTGCCATGTGGGAATAATGAGCGGTTGATAATGGAAAGTTATTAATAATGCAAATTGGTAAATGCCGTCAATATGAAGACCTAGCGCAAGAAGTACTTAAGTCATATTTGATGTTTTGAGTTATAGTCCTGCAAAATTGGAAAAATATTGTAGGAATTTAATGGAAAGAGATACACAATTGAATAAACATGGTCTAGGAACATACTTGGGATAATAGATGGGGATGAAAAAAGTGTGCTGCGGGTAATTGATTACTAGATAAATCAATATATCGATTTTGTGACTTAAGTGCTTTTTGCGCTCAAATTGGAGTAATGCACATTTTTTTTTGATGGCTATAAAAGATCCAGAGTTCTCAAAATTCCTACAAAATTGGACTAAACAAACTTTAATTAACCTCTTACATGGGTGGACTATAACCCGG
This sequence comes from Ophioderma brevispina, assembly GCA_023653785.1. Classification (NCBI taxonomy): domain Eukaryota; kingdom Metazoa; phylum Echinodermata; class Ophiuroidea; order Amphilepidida; family Ophiodermatidae; genus Ophioderma; species Ophioderma brevispina. The sequence goes on from JAMKCH010068818.1 coordinate 3,967, forward strand.
ATGTGTGATGCGGGCAATTGACTACGGAGATAAATCAATAAAATCGATTTTTGGACTTAAGTACCTCTGCGCTCAAATGGAGTAATGCATTATCTCATTGCTTAAAACGTCAACGATTTTCTAGGAGTTCTTAAAAGTGGCTTTTTTCAAAATCACCGTATTTTATCCTGAATATGTTATCTATCTAAACTCATTAGATAATTAACCATTGAGTTACGTTGCTATGTATATCATGTTGCTATGGGTGGACTTAAGTCCCTTTGACCCCAAAATGGTACTATTACAAAAAACGCCTGCCCCCTAAAAGTGTTTAACATTTTTTTTGAAACAAAAAAACATAATTACTATATTTCATGACCCCTAAGGAACTCAAAACCAGTAATAACTCAATTTGGCCAAATGTGGAGTTAAGTACTTTTGCACTCAGGTCTTCATATGGGCGCGTTAGTAATTAGGCGAGTGGAGTGAGCTTGGGACGATTTGATACGAGGCCATTGGTAATGGGCGAAGTAATTCTTGGCATAGTTGGTATCGAGCTAGTTGATAATGGAAGAGTTGATATTGGCGAATTAATAACTGGGCGAGTCGATATGGGGCGAGTTAATATTAGAGCAATTTGTTAATGGGAGGCGTTGTATGGAGCGAGTTGATGGGATGAGTTAATACTGGGACGGATTAGTATAGGGCGATTTGCTATGGCCGCGTTGGTATTGGGGGAGTTGATGCGGGGTGAGTTAGTGTTCTCTTATGGACATCTTTGAAGATTTCGTCAAAATAGATTTTGTTACAAAGTGCGTCGAAGTTGTCCCTTTTTTGTTCTGTCACAAGAGAGATTAACGCAGTTCGTAACAACTTCGTTACAAAGTGCAAGCTAATTTAATAAATCAATCTCCATCCAAGTCAAAGGAAAACTTTTTAAAATGCTTACTTAATTTGTCATTTTTTCAGCAATCTTATACTCTGTCTTAAATTTAATCTGAACATTTTGAGGAAGGCCGTGAAATTGGGATTAATTTGTTGAAATTTACATCTATAGATGTACAATTTCAAATACAAAATAAGGTAATTGATACATATACTATGAATAGTTGAGGTTTTATCCATAAATTGAGAAAAATTAAGCTGATCACCAGTTTTTCTGTACAAATAATTGCAAAGACTTTCAAGAGAAAAACAAGAGATTCAGGCACCCTGCTACAAAATGAGCAATTTGGTGACTCAATTTTGCCAATTTTGTGTGGAAACTTATTTGAACAAATTGCACTATGAAATATTTTAACATAAAAGGACCTCATTTGGGTTTCAATAGTACTACTTATACAATGAACAGAGGTCCAATCTGTGTCCCCATCTACATTCAAAATATTATGCTAATAATTTTCAGTATCAGAAAGGATGTCATGAATCTTAAGAATATTATAAGCATGTTTGGGAACTTTAATTGCTTGAAGCAGATCAGTGACAATTTTATCAAAAATATTATCAATATTTTTCTTGGGGTTATAAAACCAATCCAATGAAATGGCCTTCATAAGATAATTGTACTTGCGTTAGTCCTTCAAGGGGATATTACTTCCAAAGTTGAGTTACCCCCTTCCCCCAAGTTGATTAGGAAGTGATTAATTAATGAGTACAGAATGTCTAAATTGTGAAAACTTATATAAAAATGTAGGGTTATTTTCCATTTAAGTGAGGAATACGTGTTGTTTCTGTACTGTAGGCCTAGGATGAACACGTCACACGACATCGTTATTATATAGGCACTGGCCAGATTTAAGGGTATTGTGAAAAAGTTCTCTTGTATAATTATTACACCTAGCATACCGACCTGCATTTACATTGCAAAGAAAAGTAAATTGTATATTATTGTGAGATTGTGTTTGCTAAAAAGGTTCAACCGTCTACAAGAATAACTGCTCTTGTACATGAACATATTGACACACAACTATAGTCACGTTATCTAATGAGGACGAAAACTAATAGGCCTATCGCCTATTGTGTCCTTTTGAAGACAAATATACGCGAGATGTCATATCAAGCGTCTTACGTGTTATGAAGAGTGGGATCATCAATTCGACATGAGTGATCATAGAGCTGTTAGAGTAAGGGTTGGGTAGCAGCTTGTAGCATCAAGGTTTACAGCCAGACAAAGTATAAACCCTATATAACCTGTTTTGCTAAAAGTAAACAAAATAATTTTATGTAGCTTATCGTGACCAACTTGACCCTCTAACAAGTAATGTTTTTCATTGCTCAAAACAAAATCTTAAATCTGCAAATTTAGATACAAAAATATCAGGTGACCAATAAAAAAAATTATATCCTTGATATTTCAAGAACCATATTTTTAATGCCGGTATTTGATCTACGTGGCACATCTTGTTATACCGTGTGTCCCCAAAAAAAACGCAACACTTGGTGGCAGGCGCCATAAGTTTTGAACAAAAGCACGTGACTACTTATTCTTTGTTGTAAGGTAAGATGGGACAGTTAGCTAATATTCACGAAAAGTTCATAAAAGTAGAGTCAATAGTTTTTAAGATATGACCCCAACAATCAAGTAACCCACAGAACCCATTTTACAAAAATGAGTTGATGGTTAACCACAAGACTGGCAATGAAGAAAAGAACGGCAAATACAATATTGATTGCAATCAACATTTACTTGCCCAAATTTCTTGCAGAACAATTTCTACTGGGTCAAATGACTGCATTTACATTATTATTATTTAACTGATAATAATAAAACATTTCATTCATTGGTGATAAAAATATGGTCAAGAAGATATAAAACTCTGCTAAGTCATAAACAAACTCCACAGTACATAAAATGAAAATGCGTTGGGCTGCAACTGACTCGTTATTGAAAATAAAGGTTATATTCTAACTTTATGAAAGTAAAACCTATGTTTTTCAACACATAACTCAATATCACTATCATATATTCATATATTCAGTATATTCAGTATATTCTGTCTGTAAATTTTGGGTGGCGTTAAGAATTAATCTGTGTGCCGTCACCAAAATGATGATATGAATGAATAGCTCCCTAATCCAATGCAGTTCTTATTTAGGGGACAATACGAAGAGTTTGTTGATCATACATCCTAATTCGATTCTGTTAAGTGTTGTGTTAAAGCCTGTTTTTAGCTTTCATTACACGTAGAACAAATTTCCTATTGTTAATATTTGTTGCATCACCTGTCTTTAAAAGGGGGGAAATTTGTGGGAACTTAGAGATTCATATTAGTTGTTCGGGCGCCAAAACGTACAAGGGTCGTACATGCCCCGGTATTTGTAGTTAATAGCGCCTCATTGTTTTAAATGGGTCCTGCAGGTTTTATTTGATTTCTGGGGTCCTATCTTAAAAAAATATTGGCTCTACATTTATGAACTTTTCATGGAAATTAGCTAACAGTCCCATCTTACATTACAACAAACATTAGTAGCCACGTGTGCTTTTGTTCAAAAACTTATGGCTCCTGCCACCAAGTGTTGCTGTTTTTTTGGTACAACACGGGATAGACTATGTTTTATTTATTGAGAAAAACTTACAATACCGGGGAATGTGCCAAGCATTTAGTATTTTATTGCACTTTGCAGTAAGTAATTAAATTTAAAAAGTTACGTTAGCATGCATGTAACATGTTACAACACGATATGATTTTAAATTATATTTTATACTAAAAGGACCTCCCGAATTCCGATTTAATTAAAAAAAGTAAAATAACCAAAATAGAGTATGGATTACATCTAAAATTGGCACAGAAGAACCCGAAAATAAAGACCTCTCACTCGCAGAGATATAACTAATGAAATAGGTTACTGTAAGTAAAATTTATATACTAAACTAATAACCGTGATGTGAAAAAGTGAAGGCACGGAGATACCATGAAGCAAATAAAAATATATTGAAGAGTTTAAACACACACGCGGCGCGAACAAAAAAATCTATCTTAAGTACATGTCAGGAAACCAACTACCATGAGTCGTAACCAAAAAATCTTAAGCCATGCGGTAAGATTGAACTTTACGTGTCATAGTTTCGGGACGGACCCCGAGTCGATAGAGGAGGTGCACGGACCCAGGTCAAAATCATTGCCCCCCACCCCCTTCTACAGAAAAAGGTTTAACACCCTTTGGTAGTTAGTATCAGGCCCGTAGCCAGCAATCTACGATAGGGGGTGGGTTGCATTTGTTAGGGACCAAAATGGTCGCGGAGCGCCCAGTCGCCGCACGAGACCATCGGCAGGGGGGGGGTCTGAAGTTTGCCTCCCTTCAGGAAAATTGAGAAATTTGTTTAAAATGAAAAAGCCAAATGGAAGCCATTTGGTGAACCATTTCAAATTAACTCTAAATAGTTTTGACTAGTTTTCGTTTTCTCATTTGAAATTCGATACATAAAAAAGAGTGATTTTCCCACGGGTTTGAACTCGGGACCTCTCGGCCCCCACGCCCGGGGTCGCTGCCTGGCAGCGATTCGTACCCTAAATGTAGGCTCTCGGTTGATGACGTAGTCGGACTAGTTCAATTTTCTGATGCCCGCTTTGTGGGTAGTGTGGGGTATTTGACCTCTGTTTAATAAAAATGCGACCAATTTGGTGTAACAACGAAAAACACATACCAAATCTGTGATTTGTTGTCAATACCGAAAAATGCCTTCACAAGTGAACCGCGAAAGCAACAAAAAATACTTCAAAATCTGATATTGAGAAACGAGGGGAGATACTAGTTATTTATTTATTTATACAGACACATATATGTTACAATTGCATATGGTTCTTCTTTGTAAGAAAAATATTGCCCAAGAAAAAAATAAGAATAGGCACGCCGGGCGGGGCCTACCTGTGCATTCAAAATACCAAACCAAATTACAGTTACCCCCGGCAGTCACTTCTTCTCTCAAAAAATTAAAGTCGGTACAGAAGACAGATTTTCAGTATACAATTAGAACAAGTCTATAATTTCCTTCCTCGCCTGCATGACCCTAGCCTATAGTCGTTTCAAAGTAATCTACAATTAAGGCAAAGAGTCTATCCCGGGAGTATTTTTTGCAGCAAAAAATAGTTTCAATCAAATCCTACTGCAGGTATATACTTACAATTAATTAAAAGATAACTTCTTCTTACGATGTAATAAAAAAGAATGACTGAAATCGGTCAATCCGGACCCTCTTATTAATATCGTTCCAAACACGTGGTTCTCAAAATATGATCAGCAAGTAGATGGCACAAAACGCCTGCTCTCAATGATTCCGCAAGGTCCTTGTTCATGGCATTGTGGCTCCAACAGTGGGCAGACCAAGGAGATGTTCCATTGTCTGTGGGCTGGTCCACAACCACAGGTAGTGTCCTGATCTGCCTGCCAGTGTTAGCCCCACTTCTGCAGGCAACCTTAGATCGACCAATTATGGTTCTCAATCTGTTGAGGCATCGCCATTCAAGCCATGTGGAGTCGGCTCCAGGTGGTAGATGCACACCAGGTTCAATGCCCATGATTGTTAAGTGGTTGATGGCAAAGTCTTTCTTTCCACAGGCGACTCTCTTGAGCTCTTATAGAGGGGACTGTGGACGTTTGCCTTACGAAATTCTCTCGGGATTTATTTAAGCGATTGGCAGCGGGGGAATCGTCCAGGACATAGGGTGTTCACATTATATTTGGCAGATACGAACTTGAATGCTCGCTACGCTATGACGGAGGTCTGGTGGAGCAATTCCTGATAGGATTTGTATTGTATACGTTTTCCGTTGGTGTTGGACGGAGGCATCTTGTGATAAGCCGACAGGAGGCATTTAACGCCTGATCAAAATTCTTGGCATGGGGTGATCTTTCCCCTACAGGGCAGCATGACTCTGCACATGGACTGAAACAGCGGCAAGTGCCGTCGATATTAGGGTATATGGGGCAAGCACCCTATCTTGTGGCAGTGAGTTTGTCAAGATGTGTTATTGCGTTGAAAACATAATTACTCTTCGGTCCTTCTCGATATGTGCTTATAAGAGAGAGTGCGGCCAAAGGTAACTAGGTAGACAGGTGATCACAGTGCCTCCAGCGGGTGTGTCCAGACAAACTAACTTAGGATGACGTTTGGTTCACGGTTTGCGTAGATGGAAATCCCGTGGAAATCACACCCTGTTGTATAGATTTGATTTGCACGTTAGGTTTGGCTTTCCTTATAATACGGAGTGGTCATCCAAAGCTTTGAAGAGTCTCTTCAACAATGTGTGAAGTCGGACATCTGTGCGCTAATCCAAGGTCGTCTGCATAAATATAAAACGATAGGTTCCTGCACTTCTAGGCTGGTCGTTGGTATTGTTAAACAGGAGAGGTGCAAGCACACCCCTTGTGGTTAGTACCTTCTTGAGGCTACGCCAGCGGCTCTTCTTACTCCTAGCTGAACAAAGAAAATTCCTGTGACAGCACCCGGTAAGCACAGTCAAGCAATGTCTTGGGTAATTTTTCCAAGAACTTATGGAGTAGGCATTCGTGATTAACAGTGTCGAATGTGCTGATAGGTCGACAAACACTAGTCCGGTTACCATACCCTTTCTCGAAACCATCCTCAATGTGTTGACTTAGGTTGAAGTAACTTGGCTTTTGTTGTTGATTTGATTGGCCGGAAACCTGCTTGTTCTGGTATGAGGTGTTTCGTCTATCCACAGGTGCGTTACAATGAGCAAGAGAAGTTTCAAAGGAGCTTGTAGGTATGGACTCCTATGAGGAGTGATGTTGATCTGTAGCTATTGGGATTGGATTGATCTTTCCCAGGCTTTAGAGTGCCATTCATAGAACATGGGCTTTCCTCCAGATATTTTGGAAACATGTGGAAATTACGGAAAAAATAAGGCAGCAAGCAATTGTTTAAGAGGCTCAGAAGCCACTCGTTTGCTACTGGGCCGAGAATTTTTAGCTGCTCAGTTGAGATAGTGCCAAGGCTTACTGCCTTTCCTGGTTGAAGTTTAGAAATACCGGATTCCAATTGTCCCTGTTGAAGGGGCGATGTGAAACCAGGGTTGCCACTACTAACATTTAGGTCTAGTTTGATCTTCTTGGGATTTCTTAGCAATTGCCATGTACAAAAGTCAGTTGGTGGGCAAACTTGGTTGGTGTTGATGTGTTGTTAAAATGTGGTTGCTGTGGAGGGTCTGTTGGATCCCTCGGAGCTTTACGGATGGTTAGACGCAGCTGTCTGCATGTTATGGGTATATCGGTGGATTTTCAATTAAAAGTATGCCAGGTTTTGATCTTTTCCTGGGGAGATCCTCTCCGAACTTCCTCACCTTTAGAAGTTGTTTCAGCCGGAAAAAAGGATTAAGCTTCAAAACATGGTGATTCTTCTCTTGATATTCTCTAGCACATTCCTTGGAAAGGCCTGCGTTCATATTTCCGTCCTATGTACAGCATCTGCATCTGGGTATGAATCTCCGGGCAGTCTTTTGTTCACTAGTTGGCAATTTGTTATAGTATGGGGTTTTGTAGCCATACTCTTTATGCTTCTGACCACCCCCCCCCGTATCAGTGATTCCTTGCAGTCTGCTTTACTTGTGTTTAAAGCGACGCTTTAAAAGTCTTTGTTTGGTCTTACTGCAGGCGTTGACTGTGACACCGATTGGTCGAGTTGAGTTAGGAACAGGATCCAGAACATCTGATACAAGGTTAGATAGTTTTACTAACAATAGCTATATCAGGGTTGTAACCTCTTTTCCAACGGGGGCGCTATGAATATGAAATGATGGCGGACAGCTTTGAGTCGTGAAGGGACGTAGATGTTGACGGTCTATCATTCTTCGACAGCTTGCTCTGTCTTTGTTGTTTCATTGTAGCCACATTGGGTACTGTAGCTGTTGAATGAAATCGCCAATGAAGAAGTGGAGGTTTGGTGGTTGGAATTCCCAAGGCTGAACTGAGGGGTGCTTGAAGTCTTACTGATGGAGGTTTGTAGACTGGAGTTGGTAACTATGACAGGAACTAAGACTCAATGAGTGAGGACTTCGATTGTTGTGTTGTCATCTGACATTGAGGTGGCCTTCTACTTGCGGTGGTTTCGCATGTCTCACATTATAAGCACTTCCATATTGTCGAGGGCTCTCTTTAAACCAAAGATGAAAATCAATCTAAAAGATTGGGTTGAGGGAAAAGTCTAAAATTTGATTGAAAATGCAATGGGGAATTTGGTTTTTTTGAATTTTCGATCTTTTCCCTCACCTCAATCTTGACATAAGAGGAGAGTGGTCTCTCGATGGCAAGGACCATTCCTGGTATGGTTGGGCAGGGGTGGTATCCCGATTCCGGCCCAGAGTTTTCTACTGTTTTACGAGACACCTATAATTTTTTTACTTTCCACGGAATAAAACATGGCTGGGTAGTGCTAACCTGAATCATCTGTTTCTGTGCTCCATACTGAATATAGTTTGTATTGACATCTGTTTTTATTCAGTGGAAAGTTAAAAAAAAATTAACAGTAACCTTTCTAAACCAGATACACCTCTGGTCCTGATGGAACGATTGCAACCCATTCTCTTTTTGAAATTGTTAAGAAGAAAAACACACCGTTCTGTTTTTTGCACCTTGCAAGGCCTAGGAGCTCTTGATTGAAATTAATTTTTGCTGATTAAAAAGAAATCCCCCACGGCTAGGACTATTTTGACCTCACACTTGTTTCAGAAACACATTTAATACTTTGACTATAATCATGATTAGTTTTGTCTAAGTAGCAGATCCACTGTCACACCGAATTGGGGTGTATTGGAGGGGGGAGGCCAAGTCCATCCACGGTATCCGTACTAGAAACATAATTATTTCGTTCAAATTGGTAGTTAGAGGAGGATGCAGTATTGCGGTGAGAACGAAATAAGATTGTTATAACGTGGCATTGTGGTTAAATTCGATTAGCGAAAATTTCTTTTTAAAAACCCTTCAAATCAGCCGTTTGATGCTTGAGAAAACTACCTAGTAGAATAATAATTAAGGGACGAGTCGAGCTCGCACACTGCCAAAAATATTGAGTACCCCTATTCAGGGTTGCAAGGGATGAGATGAGGTGAGAGGGATGAGGTGAGCGCTTAAATCTTGAACTATGACCCGGGTAGGAACCCACAGACCGAGACCTCGCTAATTAATTCACACTGATTGGACGAAAGTTTATATCGACTGAGGGCGAATTAGAAACACACAAAGTGCGGTTGGTCGTCATGTGGAATTGGGAATTTTAATAAAACCATGTGCGTGTGGGGGGGGTGGGGGTACACTAATAGAAGGACGGAGAGGGGAAAATTTCTAAATTACCGGATTGTTGCTCGTAGCACAGGCTTGGAATAGGTCACTGATAAAATACGTTGGATTGTGTCGGTGGTTTTTTTGTCTTGTTTTGGTGTGTCTGACAAGTGTTTTTTAAATTTTAGGGGTTCGAGCGAAACCCCTCGAACCCACCCTCTAGGGCACTGCTGAGTAGGACCCTCTATATCATGCCAGGTAGTTAGTACGATTCAAAATTGTGTCGGTTGTCACTTTTTAAATTAGGGCCAATTGAAGGTTACACAGGGGTCAAAACTTTTAAAATGCTCCATCATATTGAACTGTAGTTAGTGACATAAGGATTCAAAAATGTATAGTTTGACAGTGAGTATAAGGTAAAAAAAGGCTAAAATTTAAAAAAAGGTTCAATTTCCATGTGCACATGGGGTCAAACCGGGGAAAAAGGAGAGGAGAAGGAAAAAAGCAAGAGCGGATCGAGAAGAATGAGAGAAACAGGAGGGTGAAAATGTAATATAATTGTAAGGGTCTTTTGGTGAAGGATAGAGAGAGACAAAGAAAAGAAACGTAAATTTGTTGAGGGGAAAGAGGAAATGGTGAGGAAATATAGAAAGGGGGTTGAGTGAGAGTGAGAGAGGGAGGAGATGGTATAAAGAAAAAAGGAAAACTACATTGTTTGAAATTCACAATAGGCTGCCACCTTAATTAGTGCAAAATGGGGATGGGGGAGAGGAAAGAGAAAATGCGTCAATAACACGGTTTATTTTATGATTTCGCGTTGGGTGGCGGTATGACGGAAACTTGCGGGTTATAGCTAGACACGGGGAAGTTATGTAGTTTAGAGTAGTTTTGTGACAAGAAACATTGGGGTGAAATCCGGAATAGTTACCAGGATGAAATATGGTTCGTTTTATTATTGAGAAAATAGGAACTACATCAGTTACAGAATATGGCGGAGGAAACTACACTTTCTTATTCTTCTTAGCGTCCACAAGTCATTGGTAATGGTTATGGTGGTGTCCTCACAGGATGTTATTCAGTGAGTAAGTAAGTGTGATCCGGGGGCCCCGCGGCATCAATGTGTACGGACGCTCCTAACATGGCCCCCGCCTTTTATTTGAGACTGGGTAAGATTGAGACAGTCAGGGGTTTAAACCCTCACTCTGTTCGACACTGACAAGCGAGACAGTACAGTTGTGACTTCGTACATGGGGACCGACGGCTTACGTCCCCTCCGAAGAACTGGGATGCTTTCATGATCCATGTACCCAATTCCAAGTGAACAATGGAGGAGAGCGGTGTTAATTCTGTATGAACAATAAACGCGATAAAAGACACTACGGGAAAGGCGAGGAGGAAAAAAAAAAAAAAAGGAAGGTGGAGAGGCTCGAACGAGAAAGGGACGGAAGACAGAGGAGCAACCAGGAGTTATCTCAACCAAAGCCAACAGGGCCCTATGATTCATCCGCCAAAATCTTTAGATGTCCAGCATCTGTGAAGCACAAATGTTTTTTCGCATTAGTGAGACCAATTATGGACTATGCAAGTGTTGTCTGGGATCTACATACGAACTCGGATATCCAACAACTTGAAGCGATCCAAAGACGAGCAGCGTGATTTGTTACTAACAACTACGAAAGAACAGAGGGGCTCAGTCAAAGACATCATGAATAAACTCGAATGGTCACCTCTTCAACAGCGTAGAAAACAACAACGGCTCATAATGATGTTTAAGATCCATCACCAGGAAATTGCAGTGCCAATGCCAGATTATAGTCAACGCCAACCAGTTTCGATTACTCGCCAATACCATCCAGCCAAATTTCGCGTCATGAAGGCAATATCAACTCCTATAAATTCAGCTTTTATCCCCGGACTATTTTAGATTGGAACGGATTACCATCATCTCATCATCTCTCCCTGATTTAAGTACGTTGAGTCAATTCAAATCTGCTCTGAACAAAATGTAATTTTTTTGTACTGTGTGCTTGACCGACCGGTGTCAACGTCATTCTCTTCTCGATTAGTTATAGACTTCGGTCTACAGTATTCCTGTAGATGTAGATGAAGAATGTAAACGAGTTAAAATTTCATTCCTCAAAAGAATACAACTCTTGTAAACCACTCCAAAATGAGTGGTTTGTACTTAAAAGAGTGAATTTCCACTCAAAAATAGTGAAAATCACTCCAAAAAGAGTGCATTTCCACTCACTCGTTTGAGGAGTTAAACGAAGAACAAACATTACATATCCTAAAGTATTTATGTAAATGGTTCAAATGTAATCGTACACGGGTATATTTTATTAAAATTATTCTGTTAATGTTTCTCAGGTGGCGACCCTGTCCTCATTGCAAAATACCTTGTTTTTGTTTTAATCATTAATTATACTCTCTAAAAGTAAACGAGTGAAAGTTTCACTCCCAAAAGAGTGAAATTCTTGTAAACCACTCCAAAATGAATGGTTTGTACTTAAAAATAGTGAATTTCCACTCAAAAAGAGTAAAAAACAGTCCAAAAAGAGTGGATTTCCACTCGTTTGAGGAGTTAAACGAAGGACAACACTTTTGAGGAGGGAAGCGAAGGACAACACAAAAAACGAGTGGAAATCCACTCTTTTTGGAGTGATGTTTTTGGAGTGATTTTGGAGTGGTTTGAAAGAGTTTCATTCTTTTGGGGAGTGAAATATTCAATTGTTTACATTTAGAGAGATAGTGCATGCTGTATTTAATACTGATGAATTCAATTTTGTATCATTTGGCACTTGTGTATCGCACTGGATGATATTTTTTTCTATGACACATTCCTAACAGAGCGACTGTACTGTACAAAACACCTGACAACATAGATGTTTTCTTCTTCGGAATAGAAAGCGAACCAGCCACTAACCCAGGAGGTAAGAAATGCTTGAACAAAATTCATTTCCCGTTAAACAACAACCTTTTGATGTTATGAACAAACACGTCTCCAAATGTGGTCAACCACACTGGGTTCAAATATCATGTGTTGTAAATACTTTTCAGGGGAAAATTAGGTCACTTCAGTAAACAAATCTTTGTCCAGAAGTCGAAGGTTGACTAACAGAAGGCCTTAACTCATTCATGCACTCATGCAAATTATAAGGTCTAACTCAATTCCACTTCCAATTGTAGATACAGCATAATTTCACTTGGCCACATCTCAATGGAGCACAATACAGTTATCAACAGAAAGTCCCAACTCGGAGTTACCCTTTCTTGAGTTAAGACCTTCCATTAGTCAACCCTCGAAGTATGCTAACAGTAGGTGGCCTGAGCACACGTTAAAATCGTAGACGTTTCATATGTATGTCCCAAGTATGCAAATTAGGTATTACAATAATTGATTCCGTCGTGCGCCGTATGATGCTGTGTGCAGCTGTGTCTGACGGAATAAATGGCAATACATCATTTGCATACTTGGGACTTCTTAATGAAACGTCTACCCTAAAAGCGTCATACACGAAAAGGGGCATTAAGAATAACTTAAAATCGCTGTAGAAGAAATAATGTAGCCGTACTTAAGCCATTGCAGTGACGTCACTCTATTTACTAAAGCGCGGTTTAATTTCTACGAATATTCTTAGATTCATATCTACGAATCTAGAGTTAAGTGTGGATTCGTGCCTACAAAACTAAGAGGAATTCAATACATACATTATCATGTTTAACAGAGGACTAATATATAATGATCTCACGATTTAATAAATAGATCACGTTGTTATTTTCACGGGTGCACGAATTTAAAATAGGCCTATAAAATGAATAAAAGGGAAATCATGTAAAAATAAACACTTGGGATAGAGGGAGGTATTTTTTAGCGTTTGTGAAGTTTTTGTCGCGATATTGTAATTCAAGTTTAGTTGCTTTGTCGCAATAGTAATGTACTCTTATTATTTTTGTACACGTGTCATTTTTCAACTATAAATATGCACTCCAGTGCTAACATGTTGGATTTTTAAAATTTCACATATTTTTGTCTTATACTCTACGATTGATCTATTTCTTGAATTTCATTAATTCTTTCAAACTTATTTCAGGCTTGGAATCTGTCATATATATATATATATATATATATATATATATATATATATATATATATATATATATATATATCAAGAATTCAACACAAGAATTGTAGTGATTATGCAGCAGAGTATTAATGCACTACTCGAGATTCGCCTTTTGGCTCTTCAAATTTTTTGCACGCTGATTGAAGGACAATTATAAACTAAACGAGAGCAAAGAATCAATTGGATGAAGATGGATTCGAACCAGCGACCTTTGGATTGCGAGACCAGTGCTCTACCAACTGAGCTATTTAGCCTTTGTATTGGCGGTTGATCTCCTAATTAATATTCCTTCAACTTATTTCAGAAGCCAATCGTCAGACGACTGGATGGCGGTAATTTGGTTTCGATACAGACCTCATGGATTGTAAGGAATTACATTTCATGGTAAACCAAACCCATTGATGACCCTGCTGG
>JAMKCH010068820.1:0-22086 GCA_023653785.1 Ophioderma brevispina
GCACTGGAGATGTTTACTTGTTAACTTCTGCTCTGGATTTAACAAATTATGGACAGTTGCAAAATGCTACCAATGACTGTGTCACAGAGCTTCACCACTGTGAAACCAGGGAAAGCCCAGGGAATCTGTATAACAGTGAAAACAAAGTGTGCAAAATCTTTAAAGGGCATTTCATGATCCACAGCATCATCCACCCGACTTGCGTAAAAAAATTCAGATTTTTATATGATTTGAACAGTTGGCTTAAGTATAGTATGTGTGTCTAATCTTACTTGCAGATTCAAAATTTGTATTTCTGTCCGTAAATGAACAGAAATTCAGAAATTACAACATGTGGCTTATAGTTATGCAAAGATCATGAAATACACCTCTAAAGTATGATAGAAATTAGAGTGGGCAAAACGTAGATAAGTGCAAGAATTTATTAATTTTTTCCCTAGACAGCCACAAGCCCTGGCCAAGGCAGTCTGCTAAGAACCTACAGTCTTGCTATTAATTCCCCCCTATATTGTATTATTGTATTTACTCTCTCAAATGATTTTGAATATTGTGTTTGCAGAGCTTGGAAATCAGTTTTTTAGCATTGAAAGGGATACCCTGTCAGAGAAAGAGGAAAGAATTTAGTATTCTGCCACAAGTACGAATTCGGCAACGTTAACGGAATAAACCGCATGTTAAAGGTGCCGAATTTTAAGTGGTGGCAGAATACTAACTTCATCCCGAGAAAGATTTCATAAATAAATTTGGACACTCCCTGGTTGGTCTATTTTGCATACTAAATCCCAGTTACTAGTCTAATTACAAAACCACAAATACACATTGTGGTCAGGTGCACTTGTAATGCTGGTCTGGATAACTGCCTTGAATAAGTTGTTTTGTAATTTTTTTACCCCCCCCCCATATAAAACTCAGACAAAATGCTCACAAACAGGTAAAACAAGGCTCTCTGCCTGAGTAAAACTGACCGAACTTGCTGCGGCCAGGTGATTTGTAGACATCAAATTAGGTGCTTGATAGGATGAATATGGACTTGGCAAAGGTGGTGTTTTTTTAGTTTTGGCGGGGAAGGGAAATATCGAGGGTTGACAATCAGAAAGCCTATAACTCAAAAATACTGCTTTTGAGAAATGTTATGTTTAATATTTTCCACTAAGCAAATCTATTCATTACTCAAAATGTAAACATCTCATAAAGGTCATATATGGTACTGCAAGCAAACATTATATAAACTTTAGTAAACAAAGAACAATTTTTAATTATGAACAGCAGAATTAAAGAAATTCTTTAATATTTCTTTTAAGTGCTGAGTTACGTCTTTCTGACGGTAACTGAAAACGGTAATCTGTGAGTTACATCTTCAATCATGCCTATGATTGACACATTATTTCAATCAGATGTTTAAGCATGTCATCCCTTTGGAATGTTTTAAAAGAAATCATCAATATAAGTGGGATAGGGAGCTAAAAAGCTCTTGCAATTCTGGCAATTGTGCAAGCTGTGAACCCTCAACTCATTGTTTGGCCAAATACAGTTACCATCAAAAGGTCGTAACTCAGAGTTAAGGCTTTCTGTTAGTAAACAAGTGTGCACCATTGAGATGTGGTGAAGTGTTATTTTGCTTTATAGGCAATAGGAAGTAGACTTGAGTTAAGGCTTCATGGTTTTCAGAATTTGTAGGTGTTACAGATTTTTTTGGTACCAAAACCTCAAAATCACCAAAAAGTGAGTTACGTCCTTCTGTTTGTCAACACTCGATATGTCCAATCCTTCTCAGAATTTCTACTATGATCTGTGACATTATTCTATCAGGCAAGTGACCCAATAAATGAATGAAGTTGGAAGAGGAACTTGAACAAGGCTATAAGATACCCACATACATTGCAGAATTAGCCTGGGGCATACTGATAACACTGGTTCTTCATATAATTAGGCCCTCAAACATTGATTTTTCAATAAAAAAATACAGCTTTCACTGAATGCATGTGTCGTCTGCCGTCGCGGTATTTGAATGAGGACCAAGGTCACATGAGGTCACTAAGGTCACATGAGGTCACTAAGCTCACATGACATCACCAACATGTAGGACACTACCCAAGGACCACTGCATCCAAGTGTCATGAAAACGTGCGCATGTATGTGGAAACAGTGGGCAATTATATTTAGGGTTAACATTTGGGTCAACATTTTTACCATAGACAGATACAACACAAGACATACTACCAAAGCAATCCCTATGCGTCGCTTCCTTTGCAGACGACACAAAAGTATTGAGTGGAAAGTGGCATGTTCTTGGGTAGTGTCCCACATGTTAGTGACCTCATGCAACCTTACTCATGTGACCTTGGTCCCCATTCAACATGTTTTACTGAAACTAAGACCGCGGTCACACGAGCAATATTTTGTCATTGTGTTGTAAAATTCTTATTGTGGTACTACTGTAATAATTATACGACGGTCCCGGTCACACGGTGAGATTATTGTAATCGTGTCGTAGACATTTCTGGACACACAAGCACTTCGGAAATTACGAGGTCGTTGTTTACAAATGTCAACCCGGGAGGTCAACAACACGGTTCATTGCGTAAGCATTGTAGTAAACTATGAAATGCGGTCACACGGCGATTTTGCCCAGTAAATTACGACAGTACCATGGTAGAAAGCGGCCCAACGACGGAAATTATCATTGTTAAGTTATTACGACAGTACTATGGTACAACAACGACATGTCGTCTTAAGTTGCGGTCACACGCAGCCTTTATTATAGTGCTACTGTAGTACTATTGTAGTAAACTAAGAAAAAAAGCCTCGTGTGACCCCGGTCTAAGAAAATACCTTGTAATCTAGCATGCTGAAAGACGGCAAGCCACTGGTGATTCTTGACTCCATGAAGTAAGGGAATATCCACATGGTAGGCAGATCCGATGTATCTTCTGATAAAATAAAAAAATACAGCAAGTAAACTTGCATCATCCCCCTGGCAAGATGGCAGTCTGACACATGACCTCAGATGACCTTTGACCTTGGTCCATGACCTTTGACATCATCCACACATGAAGGAACCCCTATTGCACCCTAACCCCAAGTCTGATATAAAATTGGATCGATTAAGCCCAAATTAATTGGTCGAGCTATGAGTTGCAAAAATATTGGGCGAGACGCAGTCGAGCCCAATATTTTAAAACTCATAGCGAGACCAATTAATATTGGGCGTAAATCATCCAATTTTATCATTATCATGTTTTGGATCCGATATTTTCACACACTTGGACTCCCCAAAACATGATAATGGTTTAAATCGGACTTAAACTTTTCGAAGGAGACGCGAAAAACGAAAACCTAACCAAACCTAACCAAACTGGAACACACACATACACATACATACGGACATTTGCACCCTCGCAATATCCCCCTCTGCTTTTCAAGCCAGGATAAAAATAAGGAAAACCTTTTATTTTATTTAAAATACCACATTTTCATTGGAGTTTGACCAGAATAGGCTTCAATTAACATTTTAAATAAACTCAATAACTTGACATGACATGCCTTATGTTTAATATTAAAAATCAGAGTGTGTACACTGCTCATTTTGACAAGAGTATATTGGTACTCACCCTTCTTGTTACTATGACTGCTTCTCATGGAATTCGCTGATGTATTGCACGTTAGTATTCATTGGTTACTGGTTCAAGCCTTGGCTCATGCACCTGTTCCGAGTTATGATATGGCATAGGATTTGTGTTGTGATCAATGTGATCAGTGGCTCGGACCAAAGTTAGCGTGAGCCAGTTGACCTGGCAGCGGTCTTATTCTAACATGCTCTACATCAGCGAATAATCTCCCCAAGGTTTTTTTTGACAACAAATCTTTTTCATAGTGAGCACAATATATCTTTTCATAGTAAGGAGATGAATGATCACATTTTTTGGATTGATACACATTTTAAGTCTGCTACTTCTACTGCCTTTTTTTTTATTACTAGTCACTCATATGCAATTCCACCTTAGTTATGATATAATACCTTACCAAAGGAAGGATTGAACAAGCAGTGCTTTTTTAGTGCATTTTACAACAGGGATTGCCTCAGTTTTCTTTTTAAATGCCAGAACACATGGTTTACTTTTGAAATAAATGATGTATCAGTGCCATATTGTCACAAAACAAGACTCACATAGCAAAGTCACTTTCCAATTACGACCTTCATATAGTGTCCTGCCAAGCATTTTTTCATCAATGGCCAATGTGTACCAGTAACTGCTCAATTCTAGTCCTTTGGTTGTGACATTTAGAGGTGCTTGTTCTGATTTGTGTGTATCGTTTTCTCTAATTGATATGAGAGCCTGCCACTTGCATAAACTCACCACAAAGTATCATGGGAAACAAACTTGCGGTTTTGCTAGTCAAAGCGATAATGTACATCACAAGACCCTATTCACTATTGTGCTAATATAAATGGTTAAGCATTAAAACAGCAGTTTTAGATATGTTGGGAAAGAAATGGATTTGGAGACTGAAATTTCAGGACGACAATGAGAACGATATGACCTTTCATCTTATATCAAAATTGATACTACTTTCGGGTAAATTGGGGGGGGGTCCCAAAGGCAATCAGAACAAGCACCTTTAACCCTGGTTACCCACTCATTAATTCTATCTGGTTCCCAGGGAATTATATTGCAGTACGGCCAAATAATTGCCATTTTTACCTTTGTTGTTTGCCTGTTTCCAGGTCCGCATAATCCACTTTACACCAACAGCTAACACTTCCACCAACCCACCAAATGGTGGATCAGTTACCATGACAACATCATCACCATGGTTACTGCAGAGAAAGTTGTTGAAGACTGATTGACTATCGGCTCCATCCAAGAAGAAATGGTTGAACATGTTGTAGCGACAGAATAGGTCTGGTGGATAGAACTGACCCTGGAAATAGGATATTTGAACTTTAATTTGTAAGAGCATCAGATGTACAGGCACTTAAACAGCACAAAGCATGGTGGTTGGAAAAATGTCTCAAGCTTGCTTTAGATGACTTTTGACTCCTTTGCCCTAAAAAAAGCATATCAAGATACCCGATTCAATGCATCCTCCATTCTCAAACCAACCCTCCTACTCCCCCTCAACTCAAAAGCCCTTCTTAAAACATGCCCATCATCCTTCCTCAACACATGCCCATACCAACGTACACTATTCACCTTCGCCAAACGGTCCATCGCTTCTTCCAAACCCCACATCTGCATCAAGTCCTCATCCTATCCATCAACTTCACACCAGACATCGCTCTCATCATTGCTCTCTGTCCTCAGAATCCCCATCTCATTTTCGCTCAGACACCATGTCTCACTCCCATACAGCATCACTGATCTCACACAGCTTTTATACACCATACCTTTCATCTTCAAAGGATATCTTTTCCCTTGCAACAACTCCCCACATTCCCTAAACTTCACACACCCATACCTCACTCTAGCTGTCACACGTACGCAGCCACCTCGCATCCACCGCCTCCATAACCCTGTCTCCCCCAAGTACGTGAACTCCTTCACCAATTCCACCTCATCACACAACTTTTTCTCCTGTTCCACCGTCCCTCCAGCACCCTTCTCCCTCAGTCCCATTGTCTCGCTCATTGTATAGCTGAGTGCTAGTCTTTTTCAAAGACTTAACAGTAGGAGGACACTCTTACGCACATCGGACAAAGACAGGCAGACTTGACTAAAGGCTAGAGCTGGTCACGAATAAATCTTAAATACATGGACACACCAAGCAATTTTATAATTTTGAACTTTTGGGGACCACAAAGGTCACCAAGGTCACATAAGTTCACCAACATGTGGGACACTACCCATTACCCAAGGACCATTGTATCCAAGTGCCATGGAAATTGGTCGACATATGTTAAGGCCCAAAATTTCCCGCTTTAAAAATGTCAAATTTCGTTTTTTTTTTGCTTTGTAAATTTCCAATTTTACGCTATTGCCTTGAAGATGTGTCTTTCTAACTCCTACATAAAGCTAGAGTAACCATGCAAAATCATGATCGATGACCCAGCTAAATACGCAGTACATAAATCATGCTTACCGTACAAAGCTTTTACTAGGTAGACACGCGGCAGCACTATTAAAAGGCATAATTTCAATTGTTAATTACAAAATCAGCCTTGACACCCGAGTAAACATGATCTTGTGAGTTAGTTTCACCGTACATGTGGTTATTACATCTTGGAAAATACCGACGATCTATTTTTAGCGCAAGACTGCACAAAGCACATTCTTGCAGCATTGCGTCATTTTCCGAAGCAAAATGGAGTCGGGTCATCATGATATAGCAATGTACAGTCAAAGATGATCGATGCAAGCTTGTAAGCCAATGTCTTTGATACACTTTGATGAGTCTATCAGGAATTCTAAATTAAGCCGGATTTGGAGATCAATAGGGGATCATGCATGGTAAAACATTGCTCATTTGGTTATATTATGAATCCAATTGTAATATTCTTAGTATTTACTTAGGAAAGTGAAGTAAGTTTTTTGTGACATTGTTTTTTCTCTTAATCTCAAAATTGCATTTCCGCATTTAACCTCAAATGCGGAATTTCCGCAACGAGGAAAAATTGTGGCCTAACATATGTGGATACACCAAGCATTTTATTAATTCTGACCATTTTGGGGTCATGACCTCCAGATGACACTTTGGACCCCACTCGGGGAGAGGGGTGGGAACTGTGGGGCACTACCCAAGACCATTAATGCAAGTGGCATGAAAAAGTGTGCGTGTATGTGGAAAGCAGCGAGCATAATTAATGTTTAGGGTTAACATTTGGGTCAACATTTTTCAAAGCGAGAGAGAGAACACTACCAAAGCAATCAACCTGGCCCTCTTGCAGATGACCACCAAAACTTTTTTTGTATTTTTGGTTACATTGCATACTAATGATGTCATGGTGGCACCATAGTATTATCATATCCAACAAATATGTTATTACATATAGATACACGATGCACGATTGTATGTGTTTTATGAAGGAGATTAGAAAGTGTGTTTTAACCCACCTCCCCCCTCCCCCTCCCCCCATAGAGCAGCAGCAGAAGAATATCATGGGTCCTTATTTACGTGAGTTCGTTTCAGCCCGACGACATCTAACAGATTTGACACCTTGACTAGTTGTATGGACCCTCTACAGCAATTCAAGGTAATTAGTGGCGTCAAAATGTGGTATCACCTTTTCAATAGGGGCCAATTTTTACACAGGGGTCAAAACTTGAAATTACTCAAGCATGTGAAATGGGTGCCAATATTATCCGTCTCGTCACAAGCTTTTTGATTCCAAATATGTATAGTTTGTACCATCTAGGACCATTGGATTTGAGTTATGGGCAAACATGGCTAAAAGGTCAAAAAGGTCAAACTCAAAATTTGTACAGGGGTCAACATTGAACATTGAAAGTACTCTGATTATATTTATGGTTTTGCAAATTATTGGCTGAGGAAAGAGGACTCCCAAAACGGATAGTTTTGATTATATTAAATGTTTACTTACCCAAAGGAACTTCTTCACACCATGTTAGATCATACATAAAAAGCGCGCTAATGTGAATATAATTTAACCTTGCGTTGGGTCATTTGTATAGCTTTATACCAAAGCACAGAAAGGTCAAACAGATTCGCCCTGGGCCCAAAAATCTAAAATGCATTCATTCTAGTAAAATTCCTAGAAACGTAGTACAATTTGTGTTGCAATAGATCGAAGTCCTTATTAGCGAAAATGTCAGTGGTTTAGTACTTGGACATCGTCTTTTGCTCTTGACAGTGGGAATAGCAGAAGGTAAAAGTACACTTCACAAAATATTTCCATACATGACATTGTTCCATTATACAGGGGATAGTTCCGATATTCGTCTGTTTGTTCACACTCACATGGCTATCGGAACATCGTGCCACAGCGCATTGCTATTTCCGGGTTTCCACTGAATGTACATGCATGCCCCGAGCAGTTAAATTGGTTGAATAGATCACACCACATTATTATGCCATGGTTGTTTTGTGACGTCGTAATTAACACGTCGTGCCTCGATTGTTGGTGGTTCAGACTTCTTTGACGTGTGTATCGCCAAGGAGTTGCGGTTCCCGGCGGCAAACCTAGACTCCTTTATAAAAATTGTGAGTGTCCGGTAAAGTTTGTTCGTGCTTACGGAGATAAGGGTCAAAGAAGGTCAATGACAAGGGATTATGTTGCCCCATGACCTATTTGGTCCACAAGCATGATAACTGTTGCCATTGCAGATGCTACAAACTATTCCTTATTGACATAGTAAGCTAGATGAACAATTTGTTTCATTGTTTACCAAATTAGAGCAATTCTGATTTTGACCCCTTATACAAATAGAATTTGACCCTTTTTTGCCACTTTTTAGCCATTTGCCCAATAAACTCTAAACACCCAATGGTCATGTGTTTACCCGTACAAACTATTACCATTTTTGGACATCCTTATGGATCTCTAGACGGACAATATGGGCATACATTTCAACCTGATTGGAGTTACCTGTTTAAAGTTTGACCCTGTGTAACTTTAAATTGACCCACATTGAAAAAGTGACACTACAATTTGACACCACTAACTACCTTTGCATTATGTAGAGGGTCCATACTAAACTAACAAAGGTGTCAAAGCTGAGAGCTTGTAGTGGGACTTAATGATATTAAGATATGTTTGGACCCCCCAAGTCATTGCTCCCGCTCTACCACCGGCGGGGATTCCGATTACGATTTGCAATAACTTACCAGATTTATGATCGGGTCAAGAAGAAGCTGCCAAACCCCATAAAACTGTTGCTTGGATTGGCTTTCATTGAATCCTAAAAAAATAATTGTATTCATATCTTTAATGAGTATGCCTCCCATATAGGGGTAATGAATTCATTTGGAATAACCATGTCAGGACCATGATTAAATGCATGAATGTTATGTGCATTGCATGTGACATCCATGCATTTATCATGACCTGACCATGGGTATTCCAGAACATTCCCTTACATGCATACTGAATTGTACCAGCTAGCAATGAGTATAAAATAAAGCACCCATCTAATTACCTATTTGGGTATCAGTTTCTCTGGCAAAGACATTCTTTTCAGCCGGGTTCTACTTGGAATTCCCGACCATGGAGTTTTCTTTGGACAAGTCTAAACGCCAGGAATTTAGCATCAAAGAGTAGGAGAAGGTGACTGTAAGTCAAACATGTATGCTAGCCTGGGCTAGAGCTAGGGCCTGGGTCTTGAATTTGCTATTTAGCTATAGCCTAGTTAGCTCTAGCCTTGCTATACTTGGGACAGAAACCCTGGACGACTTACACATGGTTGTAAAAGAGGGTTTAGAGCTATCAGCGTATGATGCGTGATCGGTGACCCTAGGCAAAGCAGAGATCACTTCGGTGGCCGATCAGAGGGCAAGTGCATTTTTTGGTGAATACGCAGCGAAACCAGGAGTAAGAGCTCGTCAAAGGGTTCTGGTCCCCCGACTTAGTCTAGGTGCTTAAGCTAGTAAGCTAGTCTGAGCTGAAATGAAAAGGATAAACTTAGATGTTATGTAAAACAAATAATGAAGTTTTTCATTTGGAAAATGGAAAGAATATTTTATTGTTGAAAGATGAAATGTTGAATGGACCATTTCACCTTTCCACTCATGAAAAATTATTACCATTTTGCACTCATAAACATAAACTCGCGTGAAGAGCCTAATTGCATGAGGGGCATTGGAAGGCAATATTATATATGAAAATATTGCCCTACCCCTAAGATGCCTCACCGGCAGCAGGGCGTCGCCTAGACATTGTAAACTTTAGAAATGTTATTGCCGTAGTAGAGCCTTGGAGAAGCGTAGGAGGCATATAAAAAAATGCAACTAACGGCATGCTGTTCGGGGCCCACTTAAAGGGCAACGAGAGATTTCACAATCAGTGTCCCTAAAAAATCGAAAATTCTGATTTTTGCCCTAGGTAAAGCTTTCCATTATATCCCCATCTAAAAGAATTAGTGAGATATGGTTCTTTTGGTACAAAAATTGTGAAATTTCTAATTTTTAATTTTCAATATAAAGTGTGTTTTTGAGTTTTTTTAAAATATAATTAGTAAACAAGATCACCTTTTTTCTCTCTGGTTAAGACATTTCTGTAGCATAATACAAGGTAAGAAATCATGTAATGTTAATCTATTTGGAAATTACTATTAAGACACCAATATTTGGGGGCCTCAAAATCTCTCGGTGCACCGTAAGGGCCATTAAAAAACTTTCCTAAGTAGATGCCATTAGAGACATTTCTCTTGTTGATCGTTTTGAACCAAACTGCACAACCCAGGGTTGCAAACGCAAAGATCTGAAAGGGTGGTTGGGTGGTGGGGGTGCGGGGCAGTGCAGAGGAGAGCAAGGCCAGTGGTCTATGGGGGCGGAGCCCCGGAAGCTCTTAGATTCTAGCGATTCAGAACCTTCAAGATGGCCACTTTTTTGAGAGGAGGAAACTTGTAATCAATTCAAAGAAAGACGAAAAAGACTGGTTCTAACTTTGCTCACTGAAAGGGGCAGTGTATAGCATAAGCTGTTTACTGCCAAGAAGAACTATACATATAGTGAGCGCTAATGTCTTTAACACAGTGCGGATGTAGGAGCAGAGGCCCTGCCGGGGTTAGGGGGCGAAGCCCCCGGAAGCCTTGAATTTGGAGCAATTTAGAACCAATATATTTATTGCCAAGTTCTGGAGTGTCATTCTTATGTTCTGATTGCCGTCTCTTTTTGGTTTCTTTCTTTCTTTCCCCTTCTTTCTATCCTTTCTTTGTTTTCTCTCCCTATCCTCTCTCTCTCCCTTCTCTTTCTCGCTTTTCCTTCCTGTTTTTCTTTCTTATTTTGAGGATCCGCCCCCAAAACCCCCCCCACACCATGGTTGACGGGCCTGCTGGCATGGGAAAGGCTTACCTGAAATGAACCTAGAGTTTTGAGGGTGCCTGACAGGCAAGGAAAAGAGGTCTTTAGCCTTGAAAGGCACAAACAGGCAAAAACAGAATGCATTTGAGTGCCTCCTGGCCAAATGGGGTTAGACTAACCAGTTAATGGGGTAATGTCACCATAACCTTGGGTGCACCAACACAGAGTACTCTGTTGAATCCAGGTGACAGCTGGTGTCCAACAGAAAATACACAGCTTTGTCTGGAAAAACAGGTATTGCTGGAAGATCAAAAAATAAACAAGAGAAAATTTCAATATAAACCAAGGTGGTCGCGAACCACAAAAGGTTCCCCCCCCCCCACGCCTCATCGGTAGTTAAAAAGGAGGAAAAGTAACATAACTTAAAGATCACAGGGCGATTGTGATGAAAACCAGAGAGGCTCCTACCATCGCAGTTTCAATACCTTGGATGACCCAAGGGACTTAAAAAATTCTGGTATCAAGGTTGAATACAACCACCAGTTCATGACCATACAACCATTTTTAGTGTTTGACCTTGGATGGCCCCAGACCTTGAAATGGCCTTGAACAAAAAATTTGGCCATAAATATGACTGCACCCACCAGGGTTCATGACATCATCATATGCATAGTGATTGACCTGGATAACCCAACCTGAACTTGAAATGACCGTCAAAAATTTTGGCACTGCAATATTGACTGCATCAACCAAGTTTCATCATTTCCTTAACCACTGTTTTGGGATTGACTGTGAATGACCCCCACATGACCTTGAATGACCTTCAAAATTTCGGCACCGAATTTTGATGAAAAGGTTTAAAGCATTTTTGACCACCTTGACCTTGACCCCATGGACATATGACCCATCTCCGAACTCATCGGCGGCCATTAGCGACAGTTGGTGCAAGGAGGACACCCATACTTGCTTTGATCAAAAAGATATCGTGTTGACAAGTTTATAGCAATTTAACCCTATTTTTACCATATTTTTACTTTATTGACCTTGGACCCATGACCCTCCCACCCAGCGCGTACTCGAGATAAAATATATGTTGCAAAGATGGACCCCACACTTGCTTAGTTCCAAAGATATCGCATGGGACACCACACACCACACACACGGACGGGGAGCATTCCTAGTTCCCCCTGCGCCAACAAAAGTTGGCGGGGGACCATCACCACAGACTACCGACCTTTGCGCAGATATCATGACGTGTGCGTTGCCCACCTATGAACAATTCTGGCAGAAACTATAGTAATTTAATTACCAATAGGTTACAAGGAAAAAAGCCTAGCAATTTGCTTAAATCACTCTCAAACCAGTCACAATATGTGTACTCTATGGCAGGCTTATTTGTGCATTTTTTTTTTACTGTGCTCTTTTTGCAAATAAAGAGGTAGAGTGCAAATTGAACGTAACAAACATAATATAATTTTTTTAATCAATTCCACAATTCTGGATACTATAAACTATTTAAGATAATACTCCAGGGTTCTGAACATTGCTTCCCTGGTCCATTCACTGCAGGACTGTCGGTAACCATGTCAGGCACAGCAGGATTTTATAATGTTTCCACGTAAATTTACCCAATTTTTTTCGCAAAATCACAAAAAAAGGTTACTTTTATTTTGTAGTTGGGCCAAATTCTGAAAAGGGTTTGTCACAGAAAATTCTGTATTAATACGATTTTACTTTCGTCCGTGTTGGGGATTTTGCCATCATGGATTCTTAAAAACAAAAGTTACAATGGTTTCCTATTTTATTTACTAGTAATATTAATAAAAGGCTTATGAAGGCATCATGTTCATCAAGATCCACAGGGCGTTGTTTCCTATTATTATTTCAAAAAAGGGGATTCAATTCCATACGCCACGCCCGGAAGAGTTTGGGGAGGATGACGGGACCGGAATGTCCTAAACGAGAGCATTCAAGGATGACTGTTGGCTTTACTCACAGAGGTGTGGCGTTGGAGTTGTGCAATGAGGTTGAAAACCAAACAAATTAAGTGAACAATTCCCAATCATAACGTCCCTAAATGCATTTTTTCCACTTTTTCAAAAATCAGGAGCGGACCGTGGTTTTGGGGGAAATTGCCCTAATCTAACAGAAAAATAACGCTACCACCTTTTTGCGGTGATGGTGATGTCAGGTATGTAGTTCTTTTTCGAAAAAGGGAGTTTGGGATATAGGCTATAGCCAGTTTGAAAATTTGTTCATTGTTAATGGCAAACACAAAAAATCAAGTTTGTTCCCAGTAGTAGTCCAAAAACCTAAATGTAAATGCACTTTTATTTTTAATTTTAAAAAAAAAATTGAAAAAGGCTTCCCAGATAATGCCAAATCTACTGATTGTCCATTATAGTTTATAAAACAAAAACTATTGATGTTGGATCCTTGGATATCTTATCTACTCAGTAAATGAAAAGAAAAACAACAACAAAATACAGTAAAATGGCTCCAAATTAAATGCATGTGGCCTATATGGCAACAAACTGAATCCCTGCTGACGCCACTATTCCATCAACAACTGGCTCCACCAACCATCACCGCACCCATTGGATCCTGTTATTCAGCACTCCATCACACATGGGGAAGACCAATTGATTCAGTATGCATCAACCAGCGGCAGCAGACTAACTAATATAGGTTAAACAAAACCTAATTTTTGTTACAATTTATTTATTGCTTAAGGTTACGTGGGTATAGCAGGGAGAAACAGTGAAAATATAGATGACATGAGGATTAGGAAGGGCTTGTGTATGGCCCAGGCCAGGGAGAGATTAGTTAACAGAAAAATTATTTTAACAGTACTCATTGTAAACTGCTGTTTTCTCAACTTTACAGTGTATTACAACTTTGAAGAAAAATGAATTTTCTTCCATTTTGACATCTTCCCCAATTTTTCACTTTCCAGAAAAATGTAGAAGTAAAACTACATCCTCTGTGACCCTGATATATATGGTCAGAATGGTCCAGAGTTATAAACCCTGATCTATGTTATAAAGCTAAAATTGCATTTACATGAATTCCCCTTATGTTAGCCACCAAATCCCCACAAATCAAAACCATTTAAAAAGGAAAACGTTCCCACCTGTCAACCAAAGATATCACTAGCTGTCAAACCAAAGTACTTACAAAATTTTGTTACAGTACAGGATCTCCTGCAACTTTTGCAGTCTTTTTTTTCAATTTTGGCTGTCTGGCTATTTTATACTCGATTCATCCTGAGATGTGACCCAGTACCATTTTTGCAGAGGCGTTGAAAAATTCAATGAGGCACAGGGGCTTTGTTATATGTTATTGTGAGGGAAGGAAGTTCAAGGCCTGACTGCTGAAATACACCTATGTGCGTTTCCAACATGAATGAAATTGGGTATTTCGTGGCAGGTGAGCTGGGTTATATGACCGGAGTGTCTCCAAAATAATCCGGTGTGGCACGTTGAATTGAAGTCTTTCATTTTCCCTCTCCGCCTGAATTGAATAGGTCCAAAAACTCCAGGGGGACAAACTACAACACGAATCGACTATAATAAACCTGATTTACCGGGGGGGGGGGGCTGAGTTGAGGCCCCAAAAATGAGGTCTCAAAACTCGGTTGTCAGAAAAATTAAGAAATACGCTGCGTCTCCCTCAAATTCCAGGCTACTTTTTGACGGGGTTTTGGTTTTGAAGAAGAAGAGAAAAATTTGGTGGTTTTCGTTAGTTAGTAGATAGAATAGTAGATAGGAGTGGTCTTTGGACATGAAAAGTAGGGTTGGAAATGGTCCTAAAATGGGGTCACTGGAACTGAAAAAGACACTGAAATGTGAAGAACCCCCCCCCCAAACTGTAATTTAATTGGTGTGCTGTCATACCCACATTGTGAAAACATTTAATTTTTATGTACTCCTCCATTAAATGTTTTGTTTTCATACTGGGAGGGAAGGGAAATAAAGTTTGATGAACATATTAATCTATCCCCCAGCACTCTCTTATAGATTTACTTCGTAAGCCTAAAAAGGGACCCCATTTTACCCATTCCAAGGATGTAGTGACGTTAGTATCCCTGGTTACTCGTTCAAGTCTTGGCTCATTGCACCTGTCCGAATTATGATATGCCATAGGATTTGCGTTTTGATCAATGTGAACAGTGGCTTACTACCAAGTTAGCGTGAGGCCAGGTGGTACATGGCAACGGTCTTATTCTAAACCGTGCTCTTAATTAGCGAATACCTTACACCTACAGCTGATATAGCTTGAGAAAAAAATGCATGATGCATACAGTGTAATAGCCCAGTATTTTTCTTCAACAGTTCAAAGAAGAAAAGGTATGATAAGGACCCTAATGGATGGCTCATACTCAATGGCAGAAATGGCCTAGTGATCCTGCCTTTTGAAATGCTTTGCACACAGATGCATATATATTATGTGTTGGTGAAAAAGCATGTTCAAAAGGCTGGCATAGTTGATATCTGCTGTTAAAGTAGGAGGAACCCAACCCATTCGGTTAAAAATTACCAATTGTGCTTTGAAACTTTAATGTTCTGTATAGCCTAAAGGTGAACTCTGCAATATACTCACGCAGTGGTCTTCTTGTTCGATGGTCGTAACCGATGGCTTCTCTGCTTTCAGCATCTGTGCTCAGACGCCGCGGGTTCACTAAATGACCTTTGGAGCACCGGTTTCATTTGGGAGTTATTAACAGATTGCCTGAAGCAGAATCTCCTGTCGTGTTCCTTCAGGTTCAAGGTCTTGGTGTATCTGGAATTCAGATGGGGAAAATAACCTTTGGTAGCGCGTGGAGATGAATTGTACAACTTACCCACTTTCTTTGAGGGCTTGTATTCGACGAAACAAAACGAAAACAGGCGCAGTGCGGCCCATTGATTACCGCTTATTCGGTCAGAGTGTAAAATGTGCATTGAGGGAACATGTGGTGCAGTGGATCAGCGCTTCCCTCATAATTAAGCATTAAGGTTGTGGATTCGAGCACCGCTGTTGCCAATGTGTTGTGCACTTGGGCAAGGCACTTTCCGCTTGATTATCTCCAACCAGGTGTATTTAAAAGGGTCGGTATACGGATATACTGGCGAATGCAAAACACAGACTCGCTGTGCGGGGAGGGTGGTAAACCCCCCACAGCAACATGCCCAAACGCCAATGAAAGAGAGGTGGGCACTTCGCCTGCGGGCGCACCATTTGCATGTAAAAATGTACGATCACAGAATAAATCGTTGTAATCCAATGGGTGCACTGAGCCTGTTTCGTGTCGTTTCGTCGAATATAAATAAAGACCTTCTTTGTTTACTTCTATAAATTGAGGGAGGGCGAGTTAGTGTAGCGGTCGACTCGCTCACCTTTCACCAATGCGGCCTGGGTTCGAGTCCCGGTCAATCAGTGTTGTGTGCTGAATTGGTTGCGATCCATACTCTTCCTCACAGGATTTTTCCGAGAACTTAGTTTCCTCCTGCATCAAAATCGGACTTCTTCCAAAATCTCCCCGCTGTTCTGAGGGTCCCTTGAATTTTAATTTTAATGCATATGCATACTGGGTTCTGCCTAGCAAATGCGAATGTTATAAAAAAAAATTGGCATATTTGCAAGTTTTATTAAAGGGGCATTTTTTTGTGATCCACAACTTTTGCCCAGACTTACCTAAAAAATGTTAAGATTTTATGTCAGTTGAACCATTAGTAATCCATATGTAACTATATTTCATGCAAATTCGGTAAATCTCTAAGAAATGTGGTAGTTTTGTATTTTATAAATGGACAGAAATTACAGCCAGTGGCCTATGGGGACTGTGGGAAAATAAGCAATTATGCATAACACATAACCGCAAGCTCGGAGAAAGATGAAAGAGTAATGCACGGACCAAAGCAAAATATTTCATCTTTCCAAGTCAAGAAAAATTCACCGATTGCTACCTGCTTTCAATAGCTTAAAATGACCCAGTATTAAATTGAATAGTGGCATTTGGCAGCGTTAAAGTGACAAGAGGAGATTTTTTTAGGATACGAATTCTTCTCTCAATTTGAAAAGAATCGATGTTTAGAACAATCCTACCAAGAACGTCCGAAGGTTTATTGGACAAACAAGTCAAAAGAAAGAAAACAGCAAAACATTGTTTGATACTGCCTGACTATCGTACTGTCCCCATAGGAACCGTGCTCTGACTTTCGGTCGTGACGACAAGAAAGTCTGGAATCATCATATTATTAAATAAAGACGCGTATTGGCTTGTTCACTTCAGGTTGTGATCTAATACATTGGAAAAGCATTCCAAATTTATGCAAAAAAACCTGAGTTCGAATAAAAAATTGGGGGCGCTCTTCTGGACATCTCCTCATGTCTCTTTAAAGGGATGTACGTTTTATGTTGCAAGCTTTCTTTTATTGCGAAAAGTACAAAGACTATGCATAAATATCTCATGGGCATGAGATAGGAAGAGAGGAGAGGAAGGTCCCAAAATTGCTCAACAGCTACCATATCCCAGGTGGGTGGGGTGGGGGGTACTCAGTAGAATATGGTTAGATCATATGTACTGCCAATATGGGTCATATTTGTACAATTCGGTCACTATAAGCATAGAGCCTTTTTTTACCAGCGGACACACACTTGTATCAATTTTTTGTCGAAGTACCCCCACCCCGGGGCCTAACGAATTTGAGCAGCCTTGACGGGAATAAAGTACAGTATGTGCTTTGCAACTTTCTTCCGTCAAGGTTGATGACTTCAATGGGGTGCAGGCTGCAGTGGTGGTTGCGCAAATGGTGGTTACCCAAAACATAAGGTACATGTACCTCTGATAATAATCCATCTGGTTTTTCCAAGGTTGCTTGGATCTATTGCTCCCTCCGCCCTTGCCTCTTTCTGATCTCAGATACTTTTTCTCCAATCAACTGGTAGAGAAATCGCAGTCCTTACTGTCTCGACAAGACGACGCACGCAATAGTATGCTGGCTTGTGACGCGTTTCATTGAGTCGCCGATTTAAAGCGCTCAAGAGAAGTGTCGGTCTCCTTTAGTGGTGAAATGAAAGAAGAAATACAGGAGATAGAGTGAGGACCTGTTTAAAACAACGGCAGCCAACCTTCGTTCAATGACGCAGAAGCCCCAAGCAAACAACAATACTCAATTTTGGCGATTTTTTATATTCTGTTATGAAGTCTCGTGGACGTCTAAGGTCAGATACCGTTCAAACACAAACAAATGAGCCTTGTCACAAGTGATACTGAATTTTATATAATATAACAGATTTCAATGATTCATAATCGATCTATTTGGTTCAAGAATTTGGTTATGTCCAAACAACACTACATATCGAGGGTTGACAAAAACAAGAGGACGTAACTCACTTTTTGGTGATTTGAGGTTGTGGCACCAAAAAATT
Source organism: Ophioderma brevispina (assembly GCA_023653785.1). NCBI lineage: Eukaryota > Metazoa > Echinodermata > Ophiuroidea > Amphilepidida > Ophiodermatidae > Ophioderma > Ophioderma brevispina. The sequence continues at coordinate 18,331 of JAMKCH010068820.1, forward strand.
GCAACCACCTAAGATTCTGAAAACCATGAAGCCTTCACTCAAGCGTCTACTTCCTATGCTATAAAGCAAAATCAATTCACCACATTTATCAATGGTGACACCTTTGTTTCTACTGAAGCCTTAACTTGATTCGACCTTCGATGGTAACTGTATTGGCCAAACAATAGTTGAGCTTCATAGCTTGCACAATTACCAGAATTCAAAGCATTTTTAGCTCCCTATCCCACTTATATTGATGATTTATTTTTTAACAACATTCCAAAGGGATTGACACGCAAAAAACATATGATTTGAAATAATGTGTGAATCATAAGGCATGATTGAAAAATGTAACTCACAGATTACGGTTTTCGTTACCGTTCAGAAGGACTTGTCGTAAATCAGAACTTAAAGAAATATTAAAGAATTTTTTAATTGCGTTCATAAGTAAAAAATTGTCTGTTACGAAGTTTACTTAATGTTTGCTACAGTACCATATATGAGCCTTAGGGGAGACGTTTACATTTTAAGTATGAATAGATTTGCTTAGTAGAAAATATTAAACATCAGATTTCTCAAAAGCAGTATTTTTAGTTAAGGCTTTCTGATTGTCAACCCTAGATATATAGTAAAATTATACACAACTTTATATGATGATGACATTGTCCACAATTGTCCACAAGAAGCGTTTGCAGTTCAACGGTGTGATAGTCCTCAAAGCGGAAAGACTCAAAAATGACAAGCAGCGCATAAGTTCACAATAAACTCCTCAGGTCAGATATTCCATGGGAATCTTCTCAGTAATTTTGTCCAGCAGTCAAGACGACGGGGTTGTCCCCGAGACACTAACTATTTTGCAATACAGTCCAGGTATTCACAACCATCAGTCTGTGCTAATGTCCTCATTTAGGACCACAAACTGGAGAATTCTTTTTGATCCCAAAACTGAAGCTCTTCTGGCTTAAAGACGACCAGCACACAGATCAGCTATTAAGCTCCGGCGGCATCCAATATATAAATCCTGGCAATATGTAAAGCTCAAATCTACCATTATTGTAGATTAAAACTAGCTATAAATAACTATACTGTATAGCTTCCTCGTTACTACTGCTGGCGGTGAGACTTAAAGGTGCAACGAGAGATTTTGAGGCACACAAATATTGTGTCATAATAGTAATTTCATATAGATTAGACACTCAAAATATTTCTTACTTTCCATTTTACTACAGAAATGTCTTAAAAGAGAGAAAAAGTGTGATTTTGATTTGCTTATATTTCAATATAAAACATAGGCCGAATTTCGTATTTGCTCCTATACGAAATTATAAATTTCACAATTTTTGTACCAAAGAAACATTTCTCAGCTTAATCCTTTCATATGGGGATATTTTTGATGGAAAGCTTTACATCAGGGCAAAAGTCAGTACTTTCAATTTTTTAGGGGCGCCTGATATGTGAAATCTCTCGTTGCACCTTTAACTCAAATCTCCATTATATACTGACTTTACAAAGTTCCCAAGTCTTAAAATAGATATTACCACAGCATCATGCACAAACATAACCTTGCACTAGCTGACCAATTGGAATTCACATAAATTACATCATCTGAATTACATCACTTCACATATATAACTTCATGGGGGAATTACTTATTTTCAACATGTTCTGATCTCAATGCATAAACAAATTGACTCAGTTTCTAAGTTTACATCTTGGGGAATTCCCCACTTCCCCTATTGTGCAATCTAACAGGTGCACCTTGCAAAAACAAACTAGGGAAATACCCTGCTCTCTTTTTCATCATAAACAAAGTACTTTTCCCGTGAGAAATCTTTTCTCAAATAAAATTGAGAAAATAATATTTTAATCAAAATTTTGAGGGTAATATAACAGTAGGCTATAGGTCAGGTGGTCCCATTAATCCCATAAATAATGATAATAATGTCCATTTTATAACGCACACGTATCCACCCTACAGGACGCTCATGGTACGATTGCCAATTATCATTATGCTGCCATCAGGAAATCGTTACAATAATTTCGCTTCATCTAGGTGGCCCGCTAGGTGGCAGCTGCCTCAGGCGCACAACCCTATCAACATTTCACCCTTAACTGAATAACAGCTACCCAATTGTCACGGGTTGGTCCAGGCAATTAGTAATGAAGTTTTGAATCACCGGATTAACTAAACGAGTGGTTTGCGCCAGTGTCAATCAACTTCCGTTATTGTGTTTCGCTACATTTTTATTAAAGTCTGTGGGAAATGTATTAAGTTCAGTGCTGTTGTTATTATTTCAAAATACTAAGGCAGGGGTTCTCAATTATATTAGCTGAAGGGCCAGAGGATGCCAAACATATTTGAAAGTTCCATATTTGAGGGCCAAATACACCTGAATTGCTAATGTTTCCCTTGATATTTTAGAGCAAGTCAAGCGCCAAAAATAAAAGGTTGGAGGGCCGGATTTGGCCCGCGGGCCGCCTATTGAGAACCCCTGTACTAAGGTTCCTTCAAATTAGAAAACGATCAAAATCATTCTGAGTATCTAGCATGGGAAATAAGGAGAAATTCGGGAAGAAAATCCACTATTTTCAGCATTTTTATGTGATTTTTTACAAGTATTGAAAAATTCACACCCTGAACACGTAATTTTTGACGTGAAAGTCATACTCTACTCTTGTATTTTTGACAATTTTGACACCCTAAACAATGTACGCGCATACATCGCCCCATCTAAAAAAATTGACCCTAATTACACGTTTTTGTACATGAGCATGATGTCCACCTTGGAATACAAGTGCCCCTCCCCCATGGTCCAATCGCTAATACCGTGTTGTTCCTAATAAACGCCCCCTACGATTTTTGGATAAAACAATTTAAGAAAAGGAGTTAAGCTTACCTAAATCACATGATTTAAAGGCTGGGACTGTCGAAATCCATATCATAATCGCTGTTGTGCACAGTTGTAATAGTTTAATTAGTATGGAACTTTGCTCGGGAGGCGCGAAAACAGCATCCCCCTGCTCGTTCATTTGTATTATTGGTAATCAGCAAAAATAAGCGTGTGTAAGGTGATGTTGGTGGGATTTTTGACTTTCCATTTTTGAATGTAATAAACGCCCTCCCTTTTGAAAAATGCACCGCCCCTGGGGCATTTATTAGGAACAATATGGTAGCCTTGTCCCCAGGGAACCCAGATTTTACCGGAAGTGGTCAAAATGTTGGTATCGGAAGAAAGCTACTATTTTTCTCATTTACCCTGTGAAATCTTTGGGCTAAGGGATGTTTGGTTTGGTATGAACGAAAATGTGCCCCATTTTGGTCGACCAATATTAAATTTACACAGTACTCTATGGGGATTACAAAATCACATTTTAGTCCTCACTTCAAAACGGGTTGAAATATCGGCGCGAAACTTTACAGATGGGGTTTTGGGGTGAAGGCCATTCTATCAACTTCAAGATGAAAAGTTTATAGACTTAAATTGGGTCATCACCCTTTAAAGGTGCGTGTTCCGATCATCTTTGGGAACCTCCTGATTAACCCCACCGTTTTTGTGGTTAACCATCAATATTAGGCCGCTTAAAAAAATAGTTAGATTCCCGTCCTACTGGTTTTCGAAAAGTGACGAGGGAGGGAGGCTTTTTTTTTTTTTTATTCGCGATGGTAGCCAACTGCTTTTATGACATTACTGAAGGTCTGAAACTTGCATGGTGTGTCTCAAAATAAGCAGTGGGCTATCATTAATACATGTATCAATACTGTAAACATGTTCAACT
>JAMKCH010068821.1:0-38737 GCA_023653785.1 Ophioderma brevispina
AATATTTTGAAATCTCTGAGTCAGACTTTAAATTATGATTTTGTAAATTGTATTTAGCTTTATAAAGATTTTTAATTGAAAGCTACTTCGAGTAGGCCCCTATTGATTTTCCTGATTATATGTATGGTCTGTAATTCATCAATCTCTGTACACAATCATGCAACATTGGTGTCAGAGGGCTTTACCCAGGTTTTAATTTAGATTCTTACATAAATGTTTCTTTTAAAAGTAATATGTACTTTTTGCAGTTTGGAATTTACACAACACAATCAGCCCAGGAGCTCCAGCATTCATCTCCTTTGGTTTTTGAAAAGATGTCCCAGTGGACACAGATCAACGTTGAAATGACGGTTGACGTTGTTTCAACATCATTTCAACGTTGAAATTTGATCTGTGCCCACTGGGGTATCATTAATCATGTTAATTATGATCTTAAAGGTGCAAGGAGAAATTTCACATATCGGGTGTCCCTAAAAAAATCAAAAGTACTGATTTTTGCTCTGATGTAAAGCTTTCCATCTAAAATATCCCTATCTGAAATGATAAGCTGAGAAATGGTTCGTTTGTATAAAAATTGTGAAATTTCTAATTTCGTATAGGACTTAGGAGCAAATATGAAATTAAGCCTAGATGCTTTAAGAAAATCAAAATCATCTTTTTTCTCTCTTTTAAGACATTTCTGTAGCCAAATACTAGGTAAGAAATCTATTGAGTGTCCAATCTATTATGAAATTACTACATGTCCAATCTATTATGAAATTACTACATGACGACACAATTTTTGGGTGGCCTCAAAATCTCTCGTTGCACCTTTAAGAACAATTTTAAACAACTGAACATATTTAAACAGCAAAATATCTTTTACAAAAAGTAATTTTCCAAACAACCCACCATATCATATCACTTTAAAATTCTGGTTAAACAATTTAATGCAAAGCATACCATCTCTCACTATGTCATTGAGTAATTTGTAACATTTACCCCATAGATGCTTTTATGATAATACAAAACAAGATACTGTGGCAGAATTTTAAGGTGCATTTCATGATCCCCACCCTTGCCCTTCACCCCCAAATTGCCTAAAAGTTGTTAAGGAAAAATGCACCTTTAAAAACTGGAAAACAAATCCTAGCAAAATAATCATTTTTCAACTTGAAACTGAGATGAATGGTGCAAATAACTATAGTCCATTTCTCTACCTCCGTGCAATGATGGTATAATCTTGATGCAGCTTTTTTGCACGCGTCATCCCGTCTTACACGTGCGCACATGTAAAAATGCCGTAGCTTAAGGCCAGCGCTTGCGGTTTACTGGTGCGACTATCAAATATTGCGCTGACGTCACTGCACGGCGACCATCAAATATCGTGCCGACGTCACTGCACGAAGGTAGGAAAATTAAGTATAGGCAACTACAACGATTATAGCAATAGTAATAAGATGTGCTACAATACTTCTGGCAATAATTTTTAAGAGTTAAGCTGTGAATTTGAAGTGGGGTTATCCAAACTTAAACCAGCATTCTGTAGAACAACAAGTTGGGTTAAATGTCAGATTTCCATGTTTATTCTTACATGAAAGTTGGTCTTTTACACATTCTATTTTTTTCTGAAAAAATGAAGTATCGCTAACAAAAATCCCAGTAAACTAACCGTCCCCACCATATGAGAATTGAATTCCTTTTGTTTTATATGCAACTTTCTTGCCTTAGGCCTATAGAATAGCTTCAAATCCACATATCGCCAAAATTGTTGTCCAATCAAAATGTAAATGCTTTGGAAACTAGAAAAAGAATCTAAAGTGTAACAGCATTAGCTATGTAATGCCGAAGGCCTTTGAAACAAATTATTAACGGTGCTTGTTCCGTATGTTGATGAATGTTTCTAATTCATACATGTATACTTCGTATAAGAAACTGGTACTGTGCTAGTATTGTGGTAAAAAATCTTGCAGTTTTGATGGTAAAATCTTGCAATGCCCTATTCACTACTGGGTGCTACCGTATCTTGAAATGGGTAACCACTAAATGCCAGTTTGTGTTTGCTCTCTATCATGGAGGATCATGCATCACATGAAAATACTGCCTTTCATCTGATTAAAAACCGTGGTACTACTTCTGTTTAATCCATGATGATTGGAACAGCACCTTGAGTATGGACTAAAAATTTGTTTCCAACAAACAAACAAAACCTTGGGCTTTCATATGATGAAAAAAACATATACCACTAATGAGTGTACTTGTAAAGTTGGCATTCAAGTCCTCACAAGTTCTTACATGGGAGCAACTTTAATTTTGGAAATCTACATTTAGCGCTGATTTTGCTTCACCTTACGTGGGTCTATATTTTTCGATTAATTCTTTGTTTGTTTCTTTAAAACTATTCCTGTACCATTTTGGACGAGTTTCATCCTTCATTGAAGCAGGCGCTTCCTACATCAACTCCTTGCGTCCTACACGGAATGGTTCAATCTTCACAGGCAAGTAAACTCAAATACGATCAAAAAACACGAGAAATATGAGCCTCGTCTTGAAGAAGCGTCAGCGAAAGACGAAACTTATGAACGACAACCAGAACTGAAACAAAATGGGGCCCTCGCGGCTCTTGCCAAACTACCGGAAGACATCCTGACCAAATTTTAGGGAAACTTTGTTTTAAGTTTCCACGGGCAAGAATCCCCGCCTATGTGTGTGTTAGTCAAAAAAAACCCCCGGACCGAAAGGCAAGATGAGGCGAATTGACTGCCTCAACAGGCTTCGACCAATTCTGCGTTTGGACCTTGTTATGGGGGTACTCTTTAAAAGCCCTCCGTTGGAGAGTACGGACGGTGAGCGGTTGCTCAAGTCGCCTCACTGCTCCAATCCAGAGACTTGTGTACAGCCACACCACATAGGTGTTAGTGTGAGGGAGTTGGATTTGTTTCTGGCAAACTTCATCATGCAGGCTCCAGGTACAGTATACTCGCTCGTTTTAAAAGGCACATTCATGGATACCTGTCCAGCTCGAGTACGAGTAGCGGACGGCAGCGGTTACATTGCACCACTTTCAGCGCACGCGTATGCAAAGCACAAGCGCACTGCAACTGAAATGCAGTTATTGGGTAATACTTGGTGTGTCGTCACTTTCCATACTTCATACAGACAAGTTACATCCATCTGTGTTTTATGAATAAGTTAGTTATATCCGCATCACCAATTTAATTATGTTCTTTTTTTATAATTTTTTAATTCTTTTAAATAAGCTTTGGACCACTCTGATTTTTGAAAGTGATATTCTCTAGGTCAGCAGTTGGAAAATCAAATGTAAAATTAATTCAGATCTTTTATTTAAAAAACACCTGAATGGTGGGAATGTTATCCTGATTAATTATGTACATGTAACACCGCTCCCCCTTTGATGGCTATTTTTCAATGTTTTATCATACTCAAAAATGGCAAACAGACTCAGGATCTGAAGGTTGTGGACCGACTAAAGTTTTCCCTTATACAGAAAACAAAATTTCATGAAATTGTGAGACCACAGATTTCTAGAAACCTAAATGCCCTTAAAAAACAGTGGGATTTTTTTCAGTTATCCTCTGAATTTTGGTACAAAATAGATTTTCAAATTCCATCCTACCACTAATTTTAAGGTCTCAAAATCCCTGAACTTCCATCATTTCCACCACACTTACTTAAGGCACTTCTTCTAGAGCTAAATTTTGATTGCAGATTTCATGTAAATCGAATGCCAAATTCAGAAGAGTTTCATAGAAGTCCCAATATGCAAATGAGATCTTGCCCTTTATTCCGTCAAGCTGTCCTTACTGCACAACAAAGTCATACATTACATGACTGAATCAATTGTAAACCTCATTTGCATACTGGGACTTTCCTTTGTTTACCCCATTAAGGCATACTTCAAGCACTAATTTTGGTGTTTCTCTAGATTAAATATGTTGTTTTTAGTATATAAATTGTAGTTCCCTTGTAGAAGCACATAAATTACTGCTTCTTAGAACACGGAAAAGAACACAATTGAATTGGCGATTTAGAAAACGGCAAACTTTGGTCTAAAGTTAGTTGTGGGTTTTGAGTCCCCACTGCTGCCAAAAGGTTTGTACCTTGGGCTCGCTTGCTTGTCTCTCTATCAGAGTATATATATAATTAGGGGAATGCTAGGAGTCCTAAGTCTGGTAGGTCTGTGCACTTTAATAGGAAGCCCACCTAGGAGATAATATTTTGGCATAAGTAATACTATCAGCTTTATGAATGCCATGTCTACCAGATACCGTCCTAGTTGCCTATTAATGGCTCCCTCAGGAAGCGGCACATTATTTCGCGGTCACCAGCCCGGGAAAGCACACAATTCCTATCAGCACTTAAAGATTGTAATGTTTTCCCATAACAGCTACAAATTCGCTTCGGGCAGGGATTCTCAAATTAATTTCATCTGCTGGGCCAGAGATCGCAAACCATTTTTATAAAGTTCCCTACTTGAGGGCCAATGTTTTTACCTTAATAATTTAAATCTAGAGGCCCCGCGGGCCACTATTGAAAACCCCTGGCTAGTTGATAGCAATTGAGATCAGTGCCTGCCAAGTGATCCAACAGCATGGGCTGCATGGGCTTGAACCCATGACCTTCGGATCAGAGTTTGGCTGTCATCACTGGACCACATGGACCGAAGTGACGTTTAAGCTCAACTAATTCTGATCATTTCCTTGTCCACAAAGAATCGAATTGTAACGTTAATTTCCAGTGTGGTGTGTATAGCTAAACCTTGACCAAATTGCCCATATTGGTCATTTCCAAAATGAATTGGTCTTGATGTAGTAAAAATAGCATTGTTTCATATGTGCTTTAACTTTTAAAAGTCAATTTGTTAGGTGGATCCCTTGTGTACCATCATACGTTTTTCTGTTTTAAGTGTAAAATGGCGATTAACAAAGTGTTTTTTAATATTGAAATTGTTGCTTGTTTTGTCAAATATTTCCTGTATACAAGCACACAACCTTTTTAGTTTAGGGCAGCTGCATGTCATGTATCAGAATGATTTCTTCAATTTCTAATATCGGGGGCAATAGTTGAATAGACACTCAGCCACTCACGTGTATGAAGCACTTAATGCATCATGGGTTGTAATTCATTAAATATTTCATCACAGTCCATATATAAACTTTCTTTTAATATATCCAATTTGCTCATTGTCAGGGGTTTTTTAACTTGTTGGCGTGGAAAATCAAGATTTTCTCTGTAGAAGCAAGTTTTAATGCCTGCTGACTCAGATTTGTAAAATAATTTTGTCTGCATTCATAATCTTACATATAACAAGTGGAATTAAGTCCCTCTTTTCTGCCATGTTGGTTTATGATTTTAGAGGTTAGAGGCCATTTAAGTGTTGTCTTTTTAACCCAGTTTCAACAGTTTAATCTAGGCCGGGTTCTTATCTGGGCAGCGCCACAGACCAAATCCACCCTGCAAACTGATGACATTTGGCCCACCAGCCATGCCAAAAATAAACGAACTTCTTCGACAGAAGTCCCTGACATGATTTCCCTCCCCCATCAGTCTGTGTGTCGTGCCAGCATATGTCCCAGAAATGTTGCCCCCCCCCCCCCCCATGAGAATAGCAGGTAAAACCTGCAAGTGGATTAATCAAATTGTATCCAAAGGAAGTTTTTGCTGAAATAGAGCATTTTGTTTGCAAAAAATATTGCTTGGGGTGTGGCCTTTGGTACCTGGGGCCTTCCTGGGTGAAGGATCACAATTGAGTCTTTTGAAATGCCTGTTCATGACTTACCTGAATACGCTGTTTGAAGAAATGTATAAAACACAAGCACACACATCACAGATAATTTATATTGTGGGAAAAAAGTGGTCATGCCATGCAAACCATGTTTTATCTTTAGTGTGTGGGTGTTTAATGTTCTAAACTCCGAGTCCATATGTGGTGCTGAATTTGTATTGCATGGCCTTCAACAGGCTTTCAATAATTGCATTTCATGTGTAAATGATTTTTCTTGGAAAGTGGGAGGAAGTGGGATCAGCTGTGGTTGCTTTTTTTGTTCTCTTATGTTATTAATTAATTTAGTCATCGAAAGTTTTTGTTGGATTTTGTTTTATTGGCCTGAAGGGGTATTGTTTGTAGTGTGTTCATCATAATTACAGTGGCATTGTGTTCATTTCAACTTAGGTTTCAGTTGGTTTAGTGACTTATCTCTGGATGCAAGTACTGTGAAAAAAAAAGTGATTTGCTGATCCGGATTTGCTCAATGCACTAGTGGAGGGGTGGGGGGTATTTTAAAATCTGACTGATCATACATGAAAAATGAATTTACATTTTTTTTCCAACATTTGCATAAATATTTTTGGCTTTTTGTGTATACAATTATGCTTTTGTGTTAGATGTGCCATAATTATCTTTGTTCCCAATTGATTAGTCCCACCCATTGTTACTTTTGTATGAGAATAGAATACGAAAAACAATCATGGTTCTTTCTGTTTCAATCAAATTCCAGAATATTTCTGGTCAAAAGTTTGATACTCTTGAAACAGAAATATTTAACATGTAGTTTTCACACCAATTCACAACTTTGATATAGATTCTGTGTATCCCCCTTGTGGTATTTATTGTTATTATTGATAAACTGCAAAATCTTTAAAAATACTAAACCCCCACACTTACGTTGCGGGCAATTAAATGTCAAAACTATACGACCTCTTGTCTGGCTATAAACTCATACTGTAACATGTATTCCCCAAAATGATCTCATTCATTCATTTCCGCAGACCGCTGGCAGATTTTTCTTTCAATTATAGAAGACACAACAGGAGAAGAACTTTGCTTTTATCTCTATTTGATGTTTCTCCTGTCTTCCATGGAATTGTGTGTCTTGCATCAGAGTACAATGTGTCATTTTTCAAAGACATTTTCTCTTAAAGGATAGCAGAAGGATTCTAAGAGCTGTTGAAACTTAATAAGGAATTTCCTGATGGGAAAACGGTCTTGAAAAAGTCTTAAAAGTTCATACTTAAAGACCAGTTAAAGCTAATGGACAGGAAATGATATAAGAGAGTCTATTTTAATACTAGTTTAAATAACTGAAAGTTATTTTGTTAGCGAGGGAAGGATGATTTTTTTTTAAATTTCATGCAGCTTTCGGAGAATTGTTGTCCAAGACATTTCAAGAAACCACCATTAAAGAGGTTATGCTTTCATCATGTTCTTTTTTGTGAGTAACTATGATTATAATAAGGAGATGGCCCAATTAAGTATACAAGTGTTTCATCTGATGGATGAACTCAACCACCCTAAAAAACCCATATATACAAGTTTGGCGCCTATATTTCAATCCGTTCTGCTGTGAGAGTTCAAAATGTTTATTTTTGTAAGCCTGTAGAGTACTGTGTAAAAATTAATATTGGTTGACCAAAATGAGGCACAGTTTTGCTCATAACATCCAAACAAAACATCCTTTACCCTAGATTTCACAGGGTAATTTGGAAAATATAGCTTTCTCCAGATTACAAATTTTGAGCACTTTCAGTAAAATCTGGGTTCTGGGGATGAGACAATTATTAGCGTCTGGCCATGGATCTTTAACAATAATGTTTGGGCTTGCTAGCAGTTCAAAAATATAATTAGCCAAGTTTTTTTTTTCTCATAAAGGCCATGTCATAGCTATTTTAATCAAAGAGTGAGCCTATTAATACTTGTCTAAATATCCTGAAGTATGAAGTGGAAGCGTGCGCGCGTCCCAAAAACATTGCCACCTTTCAGTTGCAGTGCGCTTGTGCTTTTACTACGCGCGTCAGCTGAAAGTTGGTTCACAATGTGCACGTCCGCATCGCTCTTCATACTTCGAGCTGGACAGAGTCTAGATCAAACCTTTTTTCTTGTCAAGGGGAAAAGGAATTTTTTTGAGTGAGCTTATCTTATCTAAAAATTTGTACTATCTTTGTTGACAATGTTACGCATTTTATGTTCTGGTAAACTGGTAATGTGCCTACACCATCAGTTCATTAACCCTAACACCCGACTCGGGTTCTTTTTGCAGACCGACGGCCCAAATGCAACGCGGTGCAATCTATTTTTATTTTTAAAACGGCCCAGATGCAACGAGAAGCCAAATTTTGCTTCTTATTGCTCATCTCGGCCGTTTTCCGGCACAGGAATTAGTAAGCCGTAAAGGCAATAACGTCCAGATGCCAACGAAGAACATCGCGTCATTTTCCCCGGAAAGACGCCCAGATGCAACGCGGAACATCGCGCCATTTTCCCCGGAAGACGGGACCCCCAGATACACGATGAACATCGCGCCATTTCCGGAAAGAACGTCCCAGAGTCCAACAAGGAACATCGCGTGCGAATGCAATGATAACAGGGATAATAAATAATAAATAAATAAATGGATGCGTACTGCACACTAATCTTGCATGAAATTTGTAGCTTTATAGTTCCGTCCAGTTGTGTGCGTGGCGCTAATTACGCTACGTCATAGACGTGCCGTGGCGCTATTACGCACGTCATTCTCCGTTTTACGTCATAATGTCTTTATGCATAATTTAAAAAAATAGCTTACAAAATTGGTGGCGCTAAAATCACCATCGAAAATCGAAATTTGTCTAGGGGCTTGTACAGTGTCACCGCCGCCTGATGAAAGCATTGCGCCTTCTGCGGCAAACCGTCCAAATGGGCAGTGAAAGACATCGCATCATTTCCCGGGAATGACGTCCCATGTGCAACGAGGAACATCGCTTCATTTTCGAAGACGGCCCAGCTGCAACGAGGAACATCGCGTCACTTTCCGTAAAGACGGCCCCGATGCAACGAGGGGAACATCGCGTCATTTTCCGGTAAGGAGGCCCAGATGCAATGAGGCCACTGAGGTCATTTGCGCGACAAAAATATTTTGGTGACGGCCGCGATGCAACGAGAAACATTTCCGACCGGTACCCACGTTTTTGTTGTCTCTCATTGCATCTCTGCCAGCGTTGGGTTATGTGCCTTTTTATGTGTTGACTGCAAAGTGTATTCCCTGTCAACACCTTGCTCGCCCATACTCGCTATCAAACAGAAACGGGTCAAACTTATATCACAGCACAAATCTTATTAATAAAAAATTAAAAAAAAAAAAAAGTTTTCCTTTCAAATGCAAGGGATGAGCGGAAAACAATAGTTTCCATGGCATGCTAATGTACTGAAGCTAAAATAAACTTACCATACACAGAACATCCTGTCAAAGTAATGTGCATGATTTCCCCGCATAACATGACATTCTGTAGGCAAGGTTTGGGGGTGATGATACAGATATATCGATTTGAAAATTTTGGCCCCTAACCTATTTGTATCACCCAACCAAGCTAATACCATTTAAGCATAATTTTTTTCTATTGATTGGATCTTTTGAAATGTGAATAGGTTCACATGGCTATTGATTTCAGACCTTTAAAATTTTTCCAATTCTATCCTAGCAGTAACTTATCCTGTGATGGGCTTTGCACTGATGCGCTGCATTATGTGCTCAATGTAATCGGGATGGTCAAAAATTGCGGCGATCGTCCAATAAAAACAAACTAATAGCCATGTTGTGCTTGCTTTGTGCTATGTTGCGGAACCATTGGCCCAAATTTAAAGGAAATTATCAAAACAATAGATTTTTTTGGTAATCGTGTAAATTAGCCGTATATTTTTAAATTTATGTACTAGAATTAAATTGCAATTTCGGAGGTTCATGTTCATGAGGAGGCCCAAACTGTTTGTGCTCATGTTCATTCTCACAGTCAAAACTGAATTAAGGGCAGTGTCAACCTAGTGCCGTTGTTTTTAACACAAATTTCTGATTTTTGCACCGTTTTAAACATCAACATTGTCTATTGTTACCACAAAGTTTATCCGCTGCAGACAATCCTGAGTCGAATTTTTGCCGCTTTAAAAAACGCTATTGACCATCTAAGAGTCACAAAAACCACCATGGTCTAAACGCGGGAATTTAAGACATTTCACCCGTCAGGCCGTAAGGCGTAGCGTGGGCGTAATGGTGAATTTTGCTGCGTATAAGCGTGCGCGGTTTTTAATGTACTTTTATGCGAGCGCAATCTCGGCAAAAAAAAATCATATTTGAAAATGTAAGACAAGCGCTAAATTAGACCGGATGAATTTAATTTCCTCGAATTTCTGAGTTAGAGACGAAAGAATGTTTGATTCAATAGTGCTACGATGTATTTTCATCACTTCTGCACACATACTCAATGTTGAAGTTCAAAGATAAGTTTATTTGAGAAAGCGACAACTTGAAATGGCGTGAAAAGTCACTTTTTTTATAAACACAGATTTTCTCAAATGTTCAATTTTCGCAAAATTGGGCAAATTTTCAGAAGATAACTCCAAAAATACCGCAGTAAAAGGTAAGGTTTAACGTTCATACGATATAGCATCACTCTGTAGGAAACGTTTTCTTCTCAATTTTTCATTTTTCCGATTCAACTAAGATTCTCTTCCAATATAATATACTCAAATTTTGGAAAGAAAATCACACTTTTATTGACATTTTCCTTATATTTTTAATTTTTTAGGTTTTTTCTTTTTTTAAATGAAAAACCGTCCCTAGACAAATTTTGTCTGTTTCTCTAAAAATAACCTAAGAAATCATGGAAATTCCAAATTGTTTTTTGTTATGCTGTCTGAAATTTTGTGTCAAAATATGTTTTTTATGATTTTCTTTCACTTCTTCCTCAAATAGAAAAGTTTTACAATTATACTGATGCCACCACGGTTCATCGTCCAATTTTATTTCTAGAAATGCATACTTTTACTACATAATCGATATTTGCAAGTTACAAACCAAAATAGATACTCCGGAACTCCCAGGTGACACTGTCCTTAAGTGGGGCACACAAGCGAGATCCGGTGTATTGGCAAGATTAACATGTACATTAAAAACCCATATTTCTACCAACCGCCTCAATACTAACTCTGCCGTGAAAGCAAAAGTATCCTTTTTAAGGTCTGATTTGGCGAATTTATAAACACTTTTTCTCTGATTTGGCCTAAATGAAAAATTGTGCCATGCCTAAAAAAACTTGACACTCATAAAGAGATGTCAAGATGTCAAGTTATGACTCAGATTTTGGGTATGCCCCGGTTTACCACACTTACCACAGGAGTGATACAAATCAATCTAGTAAAGGAGTGAAAGTAAACTATTAGGAAGTAACTCTGGGATTGGTGATTAAATATAAAGCACATATATATCTAGAGGCCCAGTTTTTTGGTGTGTATTTTGGGAGAAACCCCAAAATACAGGGGGCTGTCCCCAGTTTAAGTGAGCTTTTTGTTGTATGTAAACTTGGTGTGTATAGGATTGACTTTGATGGCATATTGTTTTGTATTAATTACATAGTCAGAGGCAAAAGGGGCATATATGGTATGTTAAGTGCATTGTATTGGTTTGAGTGTGTATTTTCAGTGCAAATCAGGAATCTAAGCATTGTAACATTTGGGTGAAAACCCTGGTGGTTAATTTTGGCATTCAGGACATTAATCCTAACATACAGTGATTATTTTGCAATATTTACCCCCTGGCACTACTGCCTATCAATAATTATCTAGCACTATTTTTGATTTATCATGTATAGCAAATCCGTATGGTGGTATAGTTTCAAGGAGGCGGCGATCCAGGAGGGGCGCGCTCCCCGGCAATTCTGTGCAAATTCTTAACCGGAAACAGGAGAGGAACGAGGCAAATCAGCCCATTTTGAGCTATATTGGACAAGTTACAGCCTTTCAGCCCCCGTATTTTGACATTTTCAAATCCTGGATCCTCCATTGAGTTTACACATACAAGCAACTGGATTGGTGACCGAGGCTATCTCATGGTGTGTCCTGTAATGACCCAATCAGGTCAGCAGCAGATTGTATTAGAGCTTTTTGTGCCCCAAGGGGTTAAGACTTAAACCCCGTCTGTATCCACAATGGTCTTTCTTACTTGGCTTTGGAAGCAAGTACTATAATAAGAAAATATTTAGAACTTTGATTTTGTAGTTATAGAAACTAAAATTATCTGGTTGATAATTTGCTCTTTTGAAGCCTTGAACAGGCCCGAAACCAGGATTATTTTAGGGGAGGGCGGATTTTTCCAAAGGGGAACTTTTTCCCAAAATTGCAAGGGAGCAAATTTACAAAAATGGTCTTTTTACTGAAACCCTAATTTAGGCTCACTCATCTCCAGACATCTTTTTTTGGTTGGCTTTTATAGCTATTTTTTTGGCTTTTTGAATGGGTGAGGGCCTGCCTCCATTGCCCCCCCATATGGGGCTTGCCGTGTGAAAATGCCATTTTTCAACTTTTAGGAATCGGTAACATTTTTTGTCTCTGTACACAGATGCATTCTAATGTAATGATTTTAAACAAGTTTCTACACATGCAATGCATGCGTGTTTTGTAAATCACATATATTGCCTTTTTTTTATTTTAAATCAAATGTATGACTTTTTTCTGAATCTTACAAATTCAGGGTGTGTTTACAGTAAGGTATTTTTCAAAGTTTAGAAGCTACGAGAATTAGTCTTCAGGTTTATTCTCATACTTTGTTTTGAATGTTTTATACCTGTAGAAAAAAAATTCAAAGCATTTTAATTAATCCCACATTTTTAAATTGTCTTGCTTGCTAAGATTTTTTCTTTGTACCAAGTGTTTTTATTTTAGTCGCAATTTTATTAACATTTTATGTTTTAATTGTGATTTTTTTTCCAAACTTACAAACATTTTGTTCAACATTTATTCATTCTGAGGCACAGTCCATTATGTTAACAAATCCCCTTAATCCCCCCTTTTAAATTAATAATTAGGTTTGATTTTTAATTATAAAACCTAGTACTGACCTAGAGAGATCAATCAAATCAAGAATCAATCAACAAAGTTTATTTCCATCCACATTACAAACAAAATTAACAACAAACAGACATGTGAAATGGGGGAGGCTATACGGTCCATAGCATAGGTCATCTAAAGATATGTTCAGCGGCTGGTCAGGTATAATTTAAGTTGACCTATGCGACCTGAATTAACGTCCAATGACCTTTAAAGGTGATATAGGCTTTACCTTTGCGGCTGGTCATGTGTCGTCTAAGGCTCACTGATTTGACCAGCCAACAATTTCAAGCCTATATGACCTAAAGGTTAATTGAGGTTACATCAGAGGTCTCATAGGTCATCGAAAGATATATTCAGCCCGTTGGTCAGGCATCTAATTTAAGTTATATGCCTGACCAACTGCTAAATATATCTTTAGGTGACCTATGCGACCTGAATATGACCTTCAATGACCGTTAAGGTTAGATAGGCTTAATAATTTACGGGCGGATCATATGTCGTCTAAGGCTCACTGATTGACCAGGCCGACAATTTCACGCCTATATGACCTAAAAGGTCATTGGAGGTTACATTAAGGTTGCATAGGTCATCTAAAGATATGTTCAGCGGTTTGACATGCAATATATTTTAAGTTATATGCCTGCCTCAACCCCTGAACATATCTTTAGGTGACCTATGCGACCTGAATATGACCTTCAATGACCTTTAAGGTTATAGGTTTAATTTAACGCTGATCATATGTCGGCCAGCGCCACGATTGACCAGCCGACAATTTCAGCCTATCGCCTAAAAGGTAATTGGAGGTTATATTAAGGTTGCATAGGCCATCTAAAGATATATTCAGCGGTTGGTCAGGCAATAATTTAAGTTATGACCTTGGCGACCTGATATACCGTCATACCTTGTAAGGTGATCAAGCTTTAAAATTTACGGCTGATCATATTTCGTCTAAGGCTCACTGATTTGACCAGCGACAATTCTAAGCATATATGCCTAAAAGGTAATTGGAGGTTCCATCCTGTTCTTCATAGGTCACTAAGATAATTCAGCGGTTGGTCAGGCAAATAATTTAAGTTATGACCTATCGCACCGGCATATACAAACCGAACCGTCAATGACCTTTAAGGTTATCTAGGCTTTAAATTTACGGCTGATCATATGTCTGCTAAGCTCTCCCTGATTTGACCAGGCCGACCATTTCAAGCCTATATGACTTAAAAAGTATTGGAGGTAATTCAGGTCTCAAGGCCCTCTAAAGATCATATTCAGCGGTTGGTCAGCAAATACTTTAAGGTTATGAACCGCGACCTGCATATAACGTCAATGACCTTAAAGGTTATATAGGCTTTAAATTGACGGCGATCATATATGCCTATATGACTTAAAGGTAATTGGATGGTTTACCTTCAGGTCTCATCGGTCATCAAGAAATATATTCAGCGGTTGGTCCATGCAATAATTTTAAAGTTATGACCTAATGCTACCGTGCATATAACCGTCAATGACCTTTAAGGTTATATAGGCTTTAAATTTACGGCTGGTCATGTGTCGTCTAAGGCTCCCTGATTTGACCATGAGACAATTTCAAGCCGATATGAACTAAAAGGTCATTGGAGGTTACATTCCAGGTCTCATAGGTCATCTAAAGATATCCGAGGCATCAGAGCGGTTTGCTCAGGCATAATAAAATTAAGTTATGACCTTGCGACCTGAATATAACCTTCAATGACCTTTAAGGTGATATAGGCTTTAAATTTCGGCTGGTCAGATGTCGTCTAATCTCACACTGTCCAGCCGAGAATTTCAAACCTATATGACCTAAAAGGTCATTTGAGGTTATATTCCAGAGGTCGCAGTAAGGTCATAACTATAAATTATATGCCGGACCAACTGCTGATATATCTTTTAGATGGCTCCATGAGACGAATGTAACCTCCAATTAACCTTTTAAGGCATCTAGCTTGAATTTCGGCCTGTTCCATCAGGGAGCCTTAGACGACATATGACAAGCCGTAAATTTAAAGCCTATATAAACTTAAAGGTCATTGGCAGTGTTATTCAGGGTCGTCATAGGTCACCTACGTATATGTTTGCGAAGCGGTGGCAGGCATATTACCTTATATAAAATATATGCTTACCAAACCGCTGAATAATATTCTTTAGATGACCTATGCAACCTTAATGTAACCTCCAATGACCTTTAGGTCATATATCTTGAAATTTGTCAGCTGTAATCAGTGAGCCTTAGACGACACATGACCAGCCGTAAATTTAAAACCTACAAACCTGTAAAGGTCTTGAAGTGTTATAAATTCCCGGTCGCCGGAGGTCATAACTTAAATATTTGCCTGCAACCGCTTAAGATATACTTAGGTGACGCTATTCGACCTGAATATAACCTGCAATGACCTTTCAGGTTATATAGGCTTTAAATTTACGGCTGGTCATGTGTCGTCTAAGGCTCACTGATTTAACCACCTACATTTCAAGCCGATATGTACCTAAAAGTAATTAGGTTACATTCATGTCTTTAGAAGGTCATCTAAGATATATTCACAGCTTGGTGAGGCAATGATAATTTAGTACTACCTATGCTACCTGAATCTAACGTAATGACCTTTAAGGTTATATAAGCTTTAAATTTAAAGGCTGACTTTAACTTGGCAACCGCTGGATCTCATTATTACATACGCTCCAAATCTTTCTCCATTCTCCCTTGATGCACAGCTTTGGAACATCAACCACTACTTGCTTAAAACAGACTGCAAGCCTCACCATTATCATGCGACTAAAAATCCCCCAAGGACAATTTTGGCTATACAAAAAGCTTACTGGAATGGACTGATGAACTATCTTGCAACAACTCGTGAGGCGACTGCCTCAACATCGAGGTTTGATGTCCACCAATCACATCAGTGATGCCATGCAAGAATTCATTACACAATGAGGTGTATCAAGGATTTGAATTTTTTTACAGACTGGGTGCGGAGCGGAAGGCTGCGACAACGCTCTGAAGAGAAAATATGCCTGGAAAGGTGGAAATCTCTTGAGCTCCCGAAGCTCGTCTATTACAAACAAGGCTAGAAACGAGTATCTTGTTCTAGAAGCTCTTCCACTCACAAGATCAGTCAGCATAAAATGACGACAAAAGCTCCGACTGGATTAGTCTTGATGGTGGACAGCCGGAACCTAATGGGAAAGGAGGAAGTCTGAAAATAACGAGTCCATTTTTTTTTTTTTTTTTGGGGGGGGGGGGGTGGTTTTTTTTAAATCAGCAACTTCCAGTGAAAAGTCTGTTATTCCTGCTGCTGAAAATGACAAGCCTGTCTCCAGCATTCCGCGAGAACCTATCTCAGCTGTGGCAAGATGGGGTCCTGGCCAAGGAAGGTAAATAAACCACTTTCAACTATCAACAAAGCCTCCGACCAGAATGGGCATCCCAGCCATCGTTTTTTTGGAAGAAAAATGCTGCCCCATAACTGGGGTTCCACTGGCCACGTCTTTCCCACTTTGTGCTTTGAGAGGAGGGCCACATGCCATGAATTGTTGAAAGTAGCTGAGTCTCCCATGTCATAAGAAGAGTAATAAGCATTTGCCTAGTAACTATCGACCGGTCTCCTTGCTATCTATAATATCCATGGTAAGGGAGCGACTGATCTATGACACATATTACCTAATCTAACTAATCAGCATGACAGAGAGGAAGCTAGAATTGTAATGTAGATCTTGATAATCAGCAATGCATTTGACAGAGTGTGGACATCCTGGTCTACTGGCCAAGCTTCTGTCTTAGGAGATCTCAGATAAGTTACTGAAGTGGCTAGTGGACTACCGGAGTCGACCGCTCCCTCACAGTCATCCTAAACGTATGGATCACAAGATTCAATCAATGCAGCTCAGGTTTACCACAAGGCTCATCCTCGGCGGCCCTCTTCTTTTATTAGATCAGTGACTACATCACAGAAATCCTGAATAAACGGACATCCCTCCTCTATACAGACGAATGTCACACTTTTGACCTGCAGGAAATCGAGTCTTGGGCAAATTCATGGAATGTACTTTTTTCCGCTGCTGGCCAAGGTAAAACTAACCATTCAAAAAGAAATATGCGCGAACGGCATCCAAGTCTCCACTACTTTGGTACAACTCTAGAGAGGTCGACAGGGTCGATCAACTTGACATTCTCCATCAGATGACCTCTCAATCTCCTGTGATTCACCAAACTGGTTAAAAAAAAAGCTCCCAGTCAGCGACTAGGATTGCTCCGTCAGTCTGCACCCGATCTTGAGACAACTGATAGACTGTTATATTACATCCATGGTTCTATCCAACATGGAATATGCCAGCTCAGCATGGTGGTGAGCACACCCACTTGACTATCCAAACAATGCAATCCATAGACGGTGCCATTTCATCATTGGGTATCACCAACCACTATGGTCCGCAGGGCAATGGGAATGTCCAGCTCTTTTCCGCCACATTTATAACAAGCACCAGATCTCCTGAGCCAGCTGCTTTCATATGAAAATGCACTCGCCTTAGGCGCTCAGTCAGTTCTCATGACATTGCTGTGAAAGGTCCTAATTCCAACCTGGTCTCCCACGAATGATGCATTTCTTCTCCCATATTCTCTGTAGCCTAACGGAAATATGGAAATTCCATTCCAGTCCCCTGTCATGTAGCATCAAACCAGACTTTCAGAGCTTCAAAAGGGGGTTAATCGCTAATCTTGGCGCCAATCCGTCGCATTACTAATTAGATAACTGTGATAAGGCCTATTTAGCCTGACATAAATAAAAAAAAGTGTGCAGTCTGTGTAAATTCTGAAAATTGAAATGTTGACACCCTATAGGATCTAAAGAGGAGACAAAGAATCCATATGAAAAGGTTTGCAAAAGCATTTGAAACCAGGTTTGGCGTGTCGCTTTTTGTGAATTATATGGCCAAGATTAAAAACCTATGTCGGGGCAATTTTCTTGAAAAAAAAGGGTGGAGGATGGACAGATGCAGTATTATTGTTAATTGTGTTTTGATATTTTTATTTTCTGCTCAGTACTTTGGAATTCTGTAGGGATTTGAGCGCACTTCCACATCTAAGGAAGAATCAGCGTTTAGAAAACGCAATTTGCGGCGGCAATTCCACATTTTCTGCGCATCGATAAATGGGTATTTCCCCACACAATCTGCGGCTGAAAATTAACCAAATCCGGTAATTACGTACCACAAAAAATGTCCTTCTTTATATCCATGTCCAGACTTTCCAAAGTGTAACAAATAATATCTTCAATCATGACGACGCACACTGTCCCACCCCCCAACCTTTACTCCTTACTCACCTATGAAATAGATACGCGTGTCAGGCTCGCGCCATCAAACCGTGGCGCATCGGGACAGAGGGCTGAAATATAGGGTTCTTTTTGGTGAGAACAAACCAAATTGGCCCCCAAAATGTGGCCTTCTCAGAGTGCACTTGGCATAGTTGTCGAAAATTGGGTCTTTGGGTGAGTTTTTTTTTTAATTTTTTAGTTTTTTCTAAAATTATGTGTCAGAGGTGAAAATTTTCTTTCTCCCAAATAAGGGTTCTTTGGTAGACAGTGGTAAAATTTTTAACAAATAATTGGGTCTTTGGGTGAAAATTAACAAAAATATGGGGTCTTTTGGGGGTGACCACGATGCTGACAGGGGGGTATTTAAGCCTTACATTCGCGTGGCTTCAAAGATGGAGTGCCTTCCCGGGTCGCGCCGCGTGTTTAAGTTTTGAAGCATTTTAAATTCTAGTTCGGAGAAAACTTTTACACAAGTTGGGCATAAGCCTATTTTGTTGTTTGAGAAGTATAAGTTTTCTTTATAGAGTAACGACAGCTCAAAATTCGATGGAGTTGGTGAATCTTTGGTGCACGTGCCTGCCGTTGCAAGGTAGAGTAAAATTCACGTCATTTTCTCAAACAAAAAAACAAGGCCCTGCACTGAAATCCGGTCTATATTTCTCAGGTATCGTCAAATTTGGGTGGAAATTATGTGTTACAGAGTATTTGTCAGCGTAAGTAAGTATCATTGTCCATTGATTTTAATTTTTTCGACAGGGGGAGGGCCGACGGTTACCGGATCCTCCATTGGTAATGGTCCCCCTCGTTCCCCACCAGATTGACGACCATGAGGTGTATTTAACACAACATCTGAATTATCGATGTGATCTTGGTACAACATCAGTTATATTCGTATTTCGTAGTGATTTGCTGTCAAGAATTTGGAAGTATTCGAATTTCCGACTCACAGAATGGCATGGATGAGTCAAGTTCGCGGTGGTTGTCTGAACAGTGAATGGTTTGTTTCTTTCATGTCTTCTTTCGTATCGAAATTTTAAGCCAATTTAACTAAGTGTCATTTTCCGCTCTCCACAACTTTATCTCTTCTAGAAATGTTCCTTAAAATCCGTAGGTGGGAAAGGGCACCCCCGGCAAGCCCCTGGATCCGCGGCTGTCAATTCCCATTGGCCTAACGGGACCAGGTTGGGTAAATTAAACTAATTTCATGGAAATATACCCCCTATATTCCTATAAATGGCCTGATTGCAGTGAAATATTACCCCTTGCAGGACCCTGTTTTCAAAATAAAAAGATATACCTTCAAAATACCCCAGCTATACAAGAAACATGACACTTGTCTACTGCAAGAAAAATTATAGGGCCTACACTCAGGTTTATTTTACTGATATGTTTTTAGGTTAATTTCTCCTTTTTGTATCTTGAACCAGTCCAATTACAAACTGGATTGAAATACCGCCTAGCAGACTAGCAACTTTATTATTGTGATTTGATACAACCCCAAGCCGTATTCCCGCATTTTGCAGCAGTCCCCCTTTGTTGGAATGAGCATGGGTGCCCGTCCAAAATCCAAGACCGCCCTCCGGGGTTATACCCAAATCTTATCCTACCACTGGGCGAATCTAACTCCATTTTTAATGCATTTAGTGTTTTTGGGCGTCGGAGATTCATTTTCCCCCGGGTAAGTCCCAAGGCACACTCTTGTCTAGACCGGTCAAACAGGTGGATGCCATGGGACTCAACTCGGGTGGTGTTTTCCTTATTTTAAATCACCATTTCCGTTGTCTGCTGATTAATGACTCCGGAGATCATAAATGTTCTGTTTACCCTTAAGGGCACTGATTTGAAGCTTAATTATTTCAGGTGAGGGTTATGTATAAAAAAAAGCTTACAACCATGCAAAATTATCAATTTTGGAAAAATCTTGAGGGCACACTATTTTTCAATTGCCCACTGTCTCTTACACGCTGTTTGAAAGTCTCATGTAATATGACAAAATGAAATAAAACAAAAATACATGGGGACACACTTTTTAACAACTAATTTGGAGTAGTTATCCACTACTTTATTCCTGTTAATTTAATGAAATGTCAGTGCGGGCAAATATTGTTTTTTCATAAAATCTAGTTTTAAAGCACTCTTCTATGGGAAATAGGCATAAGAGAGGCGCTATAATCAATAAATTTTGACTTTTGTATTGCCTATATGGCAAGGTTCCCGCAATGGTTTTTTTTCTAATTTTTCTGGAGGTAAGCTCTTGCATGTCCCCTATTTAGATCAGTTGTCAAATTGTGTCGCCATTGCTAAAATTGCTCTAAAATAAAATAGACAATTTGCATGGGGTTCAAACAGCTGTGTTTAAAAGGCAGTATTCCTCCGTATCCTACCTCCTCCTCCCTAAATAAAAATAGTATTTTCCATCCCAAAAATGTAAAAATATTCAAATTTTAAATACTCCTTGAGCTGTGTTCAATCAATTTTTGTTTCTGTTACAGGGACATGAAGATATTGCACAGGCTATTTTTTAACTTCCCCACAACGGGGGGGGGGGGGCAACCCTCTGCATGCACTGAACCCGTCTTCTATCCAGTACATGAGGTGAGCAAAATAATTTGAGAGGATTTGGAGTTGACTCCCAGTCATTCTACTTTACTTGCTATGTCCAGGTGCAGATAAAGGTACGTGATAAGGTAGATTAGAATGTAGGTGGTGGTGGATCAGGCCTGTACCAGGATTGTTTTTTAGGGAGGGTTGAATTTTTTTTCAAAAAGGGTTTCCCAAAAACCTTGCAAAGGGGGAAATTGGCAAAGTGACTTTTTAACCAAAATTTTAATCTTTTTTTCGCCAAAGAAATCTAAAAATCATAATATAATATTTGAGTCCGGCCTGCTCGCAAAATCTGATTTTTTGGGGCCTTTTTTAAGCTCTCTTTAGGGTTTTGGGGCTTTTGGAATGGGAAATTTTTTTGTGTTGGGGGGGGGGGTGCCACGAGGAGTTACAACCTGTATGGTTGAAGGTCACATAATGTCAGAGGTCATCAAGTAGAATCTGAAATACTCTCTTGAATGTGGTAAAGTTCATTGCTACATTGGAGAATTACGGCTCCATACATCATGCAAAAAACCCCAAACTTAAAATTGAGGGTGGTGTATTATGGCTGATTCAGCATTTTCCGGAGAGGGCACCCTCATTTTCAAACACTTGGTGTTTTTTCCATCTCTAACGCTTGTCCTATACTAAACAGCTGTGTTAATATCTAAGCTCAAATCGAAGTCCTTCAATATAGAAAATCCGCAACTTTTTTATATGTTCCGGATCCGGAAATTCAGTTATACACAGTATCCTATGGCACTGAGACTACACATGAACTGTTACTTACTGCATGGAAACGAAATCCGATACAATCTCAAACTTTGGAATTAGGCATTTTTTAAGTGACTCTCTTAGTTCTGGTTGACTATTTTTCAATAAATACACAACAATTAATTTCAAAAATTCCTCTGATAACTGCTAATTGTTAATAGATACTAAGAGTATAACAGTGTTCTGACCAACAGGCGAAAGTCGCTTGACCTAACAGAGAGAGAAGAAATAAAGCAAGAAAAAGGTACAACTATACAGAGAATCAGAGGGAATAATGAGAGCAGGATGGGAAAGAAAGAAACTAAAGAGAGGAAATGAGGGAAGCTTCCCACCATGCATTGCTCCAATGGAGATTTATTGTACAGTAGTCTTGTGAAACGTTAGAGCTTGTAAACATCTTAAAATGCACGTTTGTGATCAGTTTTTTTAAAGACACTATCAGTGATATTGCTCAAATCAACAAAATCGGAAAAATCAATCAAAATCAATTTTGCATTTATGTAACAAGTACAGGTATCCTGAACATACCCTTCAATGATAAGAAAAGAAGCATACTAATAGACATTATCTAGATTTATCATTATTGTCCGAACGACACTACTAAGCAACACGTAATTGAATGGAGAATTGTATCTTGGAACACTGCCGTTTTCTTCCTTTTCTGTTACTTTCTACAATCTGACAAGGTAAACTTATTAGAATTTCTACGACTTTCCTTCACTGTGAAGCTATCCCTGCAAACTTTCAAATATTTAAATCACTTGTAGTGTCTTTATTTAGCCATGTTTCATCACTAACATTCACATCAGTACCTGCATGTACAAAAACCTCCAATGGAACCATGCAATTGTGGAAGCTACTGTTATCTTCTCTTCATAGTTCTCTGTGAGTTCAAACAACAATGTTCACTTATTTTTTAATAACTAGTGGGTGAATAGCTTAGTGAAATTAGTTTGGACATAACAAAATGTAACAATGACTCTTAAAGAGAAACACTTGTTTCGGGGGGGGGGGGGGAACATACGCTAATTCTCAAAAAAGTGACTCCACTCTATCTCAATTGAAAAATTGGAAAAACAAAGTGCACAAAAACTTGCTTTATCATAACATTTTTTAATTAGCTACATTCCAACATCATGGAACAACAAAGTTATGTAACCCACTATTCCTATATTTGGATTGAACCTCTCCCAATTAAGTTTGCGTTTCTCTGTTTTGGTGAGCCTTGTATATTACGTTATCCCATATGCCCCGGATAAATTTGTGATTTTAAAAGAAGTCTTAGTACTCTTACATTTGGATTCTTACTTAATGGTGCGAGACCTATCAGAAATGCTTGTGGTGAAAAGTATGCTGATATGAGAAAAATAGTGCACTTCAACGCAGCTTCTTTCACGTCTTATTTTGTTGTTTTTATCGATCTTACGAAAATTTTCAAAACAAGACAAGGTATTCTTTTTCAATTCTGATAGTAACTTGATTTGTGATGGCTAAATTATTTGCCTTGGATAAGCATATTTGAAACCTCTTAAATTAAATCACTTGCATGGAATACGATTTGTGGTAATCTATTCCAAGTATCATCGTTTTCAAGATGTGGTATGGTAACGTAATATACATCACTAATGCAGTAAATAAACCATTTTCTAAATCACTGTCAACAGCCCACAAATAACTACAGGGAATACTTAAAAAGGTTGTTTTTATGCCCAAACGATGACAACAAATATATCTTCCACATTTTCATTAGATCAATTGGCCGTTATGATAAATTACATCTCGTAAATTAGTACTTTCACAGCATGCTTTCAATCCGCAGTAAGTTCGGTATAGTGTCTCGAAATGTGCCCTTATATCCGCTCGGTCATATTTGTAATGACTTTAATTTTTATTTGAAATCGCATTATTCCACAGCGCAGCGGCTGCCATTTTCTCTTTCTTGGCTGTGACTTCTTTGTAGAATCATTGACATATTTCATTCTTTTCTGTGCCCCGCCCCCCGCCGTTTTGGGGGCCCTCAGGTTTGGGAAATTAAGCTGTTTATATAATATTTCTGGACGCGTTTAAACTTTGTTGAGTCTCCATTTGAAGTCGGTTCTTTTCTCAATACCGCTGGAAAATAAGAAGAATTATAATTTCTTAATGATGCACCAATGGTCAGAGTTTAACATATCATTAATTTTGAACAATGGTATTTAAATAGCCGCCATGATGTCCATTGGCCTATTCTTTTCCCTTAGTCAGATTAAAAAAAATGTTTTGTCCATTCACAAAATGTTGTATACTAATATGACCTTGTGAACGACGATTGTAAAACAAAATGTTTTAAATCGGCCCTAAAACTTTACATCATGCGCCCCATTGTTTTTGCGTCTATTACGTTATCGCAACACGAGGCATAATGTGTAACTAAAACCCCCATAAGCCACACCTTATAGCGTGTGTACATAGCCTGTGTGCACACTGTATGAATACGGCTGTAGCAGTATTACAAGAACAAAACTTCCCTAGATATCAAGTGCACAAAACCAGAACAATGTGTACCTAAAGGGGGTATATTATTCACAAAAAGTTGTGGGTAAAAAAGCAGTAAAGGGAAAGTGGACTATCGTACCTTATTTGAGTGCAACAAGTTCCTCCAGCAATACTTCGAGGAGCAATGCAGAAAGTGTAAAAATGACCTAAGACGTCAATAGAAGAATCCTGTCTTTCGTTTTCGTTTTGGATAACGTAAGTCACAGAACGTAATATACATTCTCTGATGTATTCATTCTCTAATATTTAGGACGACTGCGTGTTAATCCTCTGGTTATTCCGAATAATCAAGGTCGGAGTTATGTGTGCCTCTTAACCAAATATATCTTTTAGCAGTCTAGATCGTGCTAAATTTAGATGTGCATAACGCGTTGCTTAAAACGCGCCCGCATAAATTTGCCCCCCCCCCAATATAAATTTTTTTACGAGGCCAAATTTGCAACCAAGCAGTTTTGATGTTATGGCTACCCAATGTATGCAGCGACTTAGTGGGGACGTATTTAGGCGGCCGCACCTCCCTATGTCACCGTCTTGCTGCATCTATGCAAAACGTAACGTACTGTCATTAAGTTATTTCAAACAAATTAATCGAGTTACTAATTGATAACCGTATATACACATGATTTCGCGGCAAACAGTATATTGTTTTTGTAGCTTACCAAGAAATGTTATCAGTAAGAATGATAACTATCATATATCACTGATGCATGTCTGACATAACAACCACAGTATGACTAAAAATGTGCTATTGAGATAAATGTAGCATTGTAAAATATGTGTATAGAGCTACGGAAACACCATTTTGGCGTGTTTTTGGTCTCGAGGAGCAAACTGACCGATATCTGATATATTTAAAGTATAGGAAAAACTATATATGGTCCATGTGAGCTCGCAAAGTACTTAAAAGAACATTATCAATGTTACTTATTTCATGCAAAACACAAAGAAGATTTATTTGGATCAAAGAACGAACTAACTCTATGGAGTCACTTTTTTGAGAATGGCACATACCCTTATTTTATACCAGAGGAATCAAGATAGCCATTAAAATGTATTTTCATGTTTTGTTTATATTCATAAGCTGAAGGAGACAAACAATTGGTAGATCTTTGAATAGAGAAATGACTGTAATATAAGAAGTCAATTGAGGGGTGGTCTTCTGGTGGAGCTGATGAGTGAAGAAGGTGCGTGTATTTCAAATGTCCATTATAAAAGGAATTTATCTTACCACAAAATGTTTGCTAATAATGATTTTCATCTAAAATGGAAATTTCCATGTTAGATTCTATAACCTCTTTGGTAATGTTTGATTTTATTGTTTTGGGCGAGGGTCGCCTGCGGGGCTACCCGCTCTATTCGCTTGGGTTTTGAGCTACTTTTCAAATAAGCAGGGTGCAGAAACTATTTGTGCAGGTTATATACTCTACAAATCTACATGTGTGCTGTGTATGAAATGTGTGCGCTTTACGTAATATGGATATGTACTCAATAAGAAAAACAGTGAATGTAATTTACAAAAAAGATATATGTTAAAAGAGTAGAAATCAGGGACAATATTAGCCGAGGTTCTACAAGAAATTTTACAGTGATTTGCTGGTTAAAAGGGCTTTAAATCGTTATGCGTGCATTGAATTAACGGATGCTTAAACGTTTGGCACAAATGCAGCAAGTCGTGGGCGATATCAATAATAAATTAAAATTCTTGTTAAAAAGGAAAGGGGGGGGGGGCGAGTCAAGAGGAATATTCAACTGTTACACATTGCGTATGTGAAGGTATTAGTAAAGATGAATCTCTAAATGTAAACAAGATGAAAATTTCACTCCCCAAAGAGTGAAACTAATGTAAACCACTCCAAAAGCGTGGTTTGTAAGTAAAAAGAGAGAAGTTCCACTCAAAAAGAGTATAAAAATCACTCAAAAAGAGTGGATTTCCACTCGTTTGAAGAGTTAAACGAAGGACAACATTTTGAGGAGTGAACGAAGGACCACACAAAAAAACGAGTGGAAATCCATTTTTTTTTTTTTTTTTTTTTTTTTTTTTTTTTTTTTTTTAATATTGTTTTAAGTACCAAACCACTCATTGTGGAGTGGTTAAAAGGGGTTTCACTCTTTTGGGGAGTGAAAAGGGGCAACTGGGCGACCAGGGGGAGGAAGGGAAAGGGTGGCGGGGAGGAGGGGGGGGGCTCAAGAGCATGACCGAAAAAAAGGAATGGAGCGACTGTAGTTATGATAGACAGACCCCTGACATTTCCTGTCGTGTATGTATGTCATAGTCTGATGCTGTTATAAATTGGGTTAAGGTTGGATTGATTAATGCGATGCAACTTAGAGGCTTGTCATTCGAAAACAAGTCATTATCACAAGAACAAACCTATAAAGGGAGTTTGATAACAAAAATATTTGAAATTGCACAAGAAGAGATTAAACAGGTGAGGATACTGCCGTTGTAGAATTCTCATTAAGTACCTTAACGACTGTAGAAGTGCAGCAGATAGGTATAGGAAGAAAAACGCGCAAGTGTTGGTGTTCTCAATGACCACGATCTCCATCTCCAATTAGTGATGGTAGAAACGGTCGCACTGTTGGATCTCTCACCTCCCTTCACCTGACCCGAGCGCCGACCCAGCTTATCTTGTAGAACGAAAGATATTAGCGAAAGATGCCTCCCGCCCACCGGACTTACGTCGCCCCACTTCGCACGGTTAAAATCCGAGTGCCTCGCCCCGTCGCCATGGGATCGCACGGGGGGGCCACCGAGTCACAGGATCTCTCGTGGGCTTGCGCCAGACCTAGCACAGGTGCCATTCCGCCCCCCCCCGCCCCTCTCCAGCGTTCCACGTTTTTCTCTACTAAACCAGGCAGCCGGCCCGACTACCTTACTATCAACCCTCATCGCGCCCGCCACGTCCCTCTCCCCCAGCCCTTCACCACCCCTTACTTTCGTCTCATATTACTACTTGCTGCCCACAATTATCCCCAACCCTTCCCCTGATTCCTCCTGTGTCTAACCTTCTTGTCCCACCTCCCTTACATCCGCCCGGTACTTCGCCCCCTCTCTTACGCCACCCCCCTCCCCCATGACCCCCTGTTTCCCATCGCGCCCCCACATCGATCTGAGTTCCCCAACCCCACCTCTCGACCCAGCATTGCGGGTCATCAACGTGCCCCCCCCCTCGTAGCGTACACCCCCTGCTCACGTTGTCACAGAGCACACACAAAATATGGGTCAGTTTGCTGCACCGGGACAGTCCGGGGGGCTGATTATTCATTGTGTAGTTGCAGTTAACGCCATTAACATTAATCTGCATAGTGCCACGTTTAAAGGCAGGATAGATCGATTGGCTTTATCTAGTTTTGTCTTGATTAAGAATGAACCCTGCGACCAAACCATCAACAGCACATTTGTAAAGTTGCTTAAGATATTTCAATGCGTTTGATGTGAGAGCTAAAACCAGGTTTTGTGGAGCTCCATACGAGTACTGAATAAACTAATATCGGGTCGACCAAATGGTTCATTTTTATTATAACATTGCACTGAAACTCCTTGTAGGTTCCTAAACTTTTTTTTTGTTTGTTGCCGGGTAAAAATGAGAATTTCTACAGATACCAAAATGTTGACCACTTCCGGTAACATCTGGAGTTCTGGGACGAGGTTATTTGCAATCGGGCCATGGCCCTTAAAGCTTATTTGACTTCGTTTCTGCCACAAAACTCAATTTGACCAAGGCTCATGTGGAGCATCGCAAATTGAGAACCTCATTAAAGGGGCAACGATAGATTTAAGTCCTCCATATTTGTCCTGTGCTATGTAAGATTGCTATAGATAAACTAATAGATTCCGACTTATTGGCTTCGAAATAAATTTAAATAAAACAAAAGGTGATTTTGAATATGCTGATATTTCAATAGAAAAAACATAGGCTGAATTTCCTATTGGCTCTATAGGAAAATTCAGCCATGTTTTCTATTGATATAAGGCAGATTCAAAAATCACCTTTGTTCATTTTAAGTTATTTCTGAAGCAATATAAAAAGGTAGGGAATCTATGAGTGTCTAATTTATATGACTCCGTACAAATCACAGAAAATAGGGATGATTGACATCTATCGTTGCCCCTTTAATGAGGTATCCAATTTGCATATGCTACCACATGAGCCTTGAGTCAAATTGGTTCTTGTGGAGCAGTACGTGAAGTAAATAAGCTTAAGGGCCATGGCCCGATTTGCAAATAACCTCGTCCCAAGACCCCCAGATTTACTGGAGTGGTCAACATTTGGTATCTGTTAGAAAGTCTATTGACCCTGTGCACTCTTAGGCCTAAAGAGATGTTAATTTGGTTTTATGAATAAAAATGCGAACCATGTTGGCCTGGGACCCATATTTTATTCAGTACTCTATGGAGCTTACAAACCCCATGTTATTAGCTCTCAATCAAAACGGATTGAAAATCTGCATAAACTTTAAAATGTGATTTTTTTTGGTCAAGGTCATTTAATCAAGACGAAAACTAGAATAACAAAATCGATATCTCTCCTTTAAAGGCACTATCAGGGGCATTTGCTAAATCAAACAAATCGAAAAAACTCATCAAAAATCAGATTTTTGCATGTAGCAAGTACAGGATCTAAACAACCTGTCAAATGATAAGACCCAGACGCAACCTAATTCAGGACGAAATCGGAGATTTTAGTCTTACTGTCCGAACGGACACTGCTACATCAGTTAATTGAACTGGAGATCGCCCCCCATCCCCCCCATAGACTGGCCATGCCGGTTTTCATTCCTTTTTGTCAATTCTACAAGCGGGAAAGGTAACTATGGAATTTCTACAGAATTATCCTCACTTGAAGATATTCCTGCAAATGCACAATATTTTCAAATCACTGATAGTGTCTTAATAGGCCGTGCAAGCAAGAATGATTGTAGCAGTAAAGCAGCAACCTAAACCAAGGGAACACCTGCAGGACAAAGACAGACACACAGAAGGAATCTGCTAGCACTAAATCTCCATGCCTTTTTGTACGCATGAGAGATAAAAACCCAACTAAAATACAAACCATTACTCTCTAAATGCTAAACGAGTGAAAAATTTACTCCCCAACACGAGTGAAACCCTTTAAAAACCAATCCATAATGAGTGGTTTGTACATAAAAAGCGTGAATTCCACTCAAAAAATGAGTGAACATCACTCCCCCCCCAAAAAGAGTTTTGGATTCCACTCGTTGTGTGTTGTTCCTCGTTCACTCCTCAAAATGTTGTCCTTGTTTTAACTTTCAAGACGAGTGGAAATCCCACTCTTTTTGGAGTGTTTCTTTTTGAGTGGAAATTCATCTCGTTTACGTACAAACCCCTCATTTTGGAGTGATTACAGAGTTTCATCTTTTGGGGAGTGAAAATTTTCACTGTTTACATTAGAGAGGATCTCTTACTAATACCCTTCACATACAATACATGAGATATCCTCTTTGACCGCCTGTTCCTTTTTAAAAGAATTTGAATTTATATTGATATCGCCCACGAATACTTGGCGGCATGTGGTGCCAAACGTCGTTAAGCATCCGTAATACTGCACCCATAACGATTTAAAGACGCTGGTCCAGCAAACCCTGTATTTCTTAGGAACCTCTGCTAATATTGCCCTGTATTTTACTTCGTTGGAAACAGTAATATCTTTTTGAAAGGTCATTATGGTTTTCTATGAGTACAGATCCATTGATGTTCTTTTTTTTTTTCGGTGCGTTAAAACGACAACATTTCAATAAACTCGACACCACATGTAGAGTTTATAGGATTAAACGGCACCAAATATTTTCTGCAACCCTGCTATTTGAAAAGTAGTTCAAAACCCAAGCGAATAGCGCGGGTAGCCCGCAGGTACCCTCGCCAAAAACCCAATAACATCAAACATTGACCAAAAGAGGTTATATGATCTAACATGGAATTACAAAGTTTAGATTTAAATCATTATTAGCCAAACATTTTGCACTGGTAAGATAAATCCTTTTTATAATGGACATTTGAATGACACCAACTTCTTCACATCTATACAGCTCCACCAAGAGACCACCACTCAATTGAATTCTTATATTTACAGTCATTCTTATTCAGGATAACCAATTTTGAAGTCTCCTTCAGCTAGAATATAACAAAAATGATACATTTATGGTCTCTGGATTCCTCTTGTATGAAAATAATGGTAGGGCCCTTCTCCCAAAAGTGATCCAGAGAGTATTTCGTTCTTGATCCAAAAAAATCTTTGTGGTTTGACATGAAATAAGTAACAGTGATAATATGTATGTTCGTACTTTGCGAGCTTCTACATGGACCTTCTAGTAGTTTTTCTTACGTTAAAACTCATGATATCGGTCGATTTGCTCTTGAAGACCTAAAAACACGCCAAAATGGTGTTCCGTAGCTCTATGCACGTACTTTACAATGCTACATTTAACTCAATAGTCAAATGTTTTATTATACCTTGTGGTTTTTATTTCAAGAAAATGCATCAGTGTATTGATAGGTATCATTCTATGATAGCATTTTCTTGTAAGCTACAAGAAGCATTATGGATTTCCCGCGAAATCATTTATATTACGTTTATTGCAATGTAGTAACTCGATATTAAATTTTGTTGAAATAATTAATGACAGTACTTTTGATGCTACTCAAAGGCAAAATATGCATACATTGGTAGCCATAACATCAAAAAATGCTTGGTTGCAAAATTGGCTCCGATAAAAAATTTATATGGCAAAATTTAATGCGTGCCGTTTTTTAAGCAGCGTTATAGGCAAACTAAATTTAGCAGAGGCTAGTGCTAAACGCTATACTTGGTTATAGGACCACATACCTGACCTTATAGTCGGATAACCAGGGCTTACACGTCGAGTCGTCTAAATATTAGAGAATTGAAATACATTCACAAATGTATATTACGTTGTATATACGTATCCAAAACCGAAGACGACCAAATAAAGAGTATTATATGACCCGTTTTAGGTCCAATTTTTTAACTTTTGCCATGTCCTCGAAGTATTGCTGAGATTGTTGCACCCAAAACTAAGGTACGATAGTCACTTCTTAACTGCTTGACCCACAATACTTTTGTTGTCAATAATATACACACTGTAGGGTACACATTGTTCTTGTTGCTTGCACTTGACACTAACTTTGTTCATTTAGAGGGAGGTTTGTGTTTGTAATATGCCCCAGCCGTATGTCATACAGGTGCACACAGGGCTATGTACACACGGATAGGTTGTGCGTATGGGGTTTTAGTACACATTAGGCCCGTGTTGACGAAACGTATAAATACGCCCAAAACCATGACTGGGCTATGGAAAGTTTTAGGGCCGATTTTTAACATTTGTTTATACCATCGTCGTTCAAAGGTATGATTATTATAAAATTTGTGTGTTCTTGTCCGTGAATGACCAGAAACATTTTTTTAATCGACTAAGCGGAAAAGCATAGGCTATGGACATCAGTGTCGGCTATTTAAAATACCATTGTTGCAACCTTAATGAATGTTATAATCTGACCACATTGTGCATTAAAAATGATAATTAATTCTTAGTTTTCAGGGTTATTGTAAGAAAAGAACCAGAATTCAAAGGGACTCAACAAGTTACCGGTCCGACCTATTATCTAAAAAGCGGAAAATTTTACCAAAACTGAGGCACAGAAAATGAAGGAAATATGTCAATGATTCTACAAAGAAGTTCACCAGCCAAAAATAGAAAGCGCGAAAAGCAGCCGTGCTCTTTCGGAATAATTGCGATGATTTCAAATAACAATTCAATATTACATATGAAAGGATCGGGAATAAGGCACAATTTGAGACCACTATACAGAGAACTACTGAGGAGTAGTGTGAAAGCAGTAGCTTTGGAAAGTATTAATTTAGAGAAATATTTAAAAAGACCAATTGATCTACTGGAAAATGTTGGGAAGATATTTGTTGTCATGTTTGACAAAAAACAACGACTTTTAAGTATTCACTGTAGTTATTTTGGCATGTTGAAAAGTGGACTATTAGCAAATGTGTTATTTACTGCATTTTAGTGAGTAGATGACGTTATTCCATTACCACATCTTGAAAAAGAATGATATGGGAATAGATTTACATCGTATTCCATGCATGTGATAATTTAATGAAAAAGAGGTTTCAATATTGCTTATCAAGGCAAATTTAACTTTAAAGCCATCAAAAAAGTCAAGTTACTATATCAGAATTGAAAAGAAATACCTGTCTTGTTTGAAAATTTTCGTAAGATCGAGTAAAACAAAAAAATAGACTTAAAGAAGGACTGCCGTGAAGGGCATATTTTTCTATCATCAGCAATTACTTTTCCGCCACGCATTACGGATATGTCTGCACATATTAGAGAATCACGAAATTTAAGTACTAAGACTTCTTTTAAAATCGAAATTCAGCAGAGAGCATATTGGAGAACGTATATAAGGCTCCAAAACAGAGAAAACGCAACTTAATTTGGAGGTTCAAATGCCAAAAAAATATGGAAATAGTGGTGTTCATAACTGTGTTGTTCCAGGATGTTTGATGTTAGCTAATAAAAATGTATGATAAAAGTGTTTGTGAACTTTGTTTTTTCCCAATTTTCAAATTGAAGTGGAGTACGTTTTTGAGAATAGCCGTATGTTCCCCCCCCACCCCTCAAAAACAGGTCTCTTTGAAGAGTTCATTGTTACTTTGTATGTCCAAATAATTTCAATAAGCTTATAACTATCTACCGTAGATAAATAAGTGACATTTGTTGAACTCACAGAGCGAACGATGAGAAGATAACAGTAGCTTCCCAATGCATGCTTCCATGGAGGTTTTGGACAGCTACTGATGTGAACGTTAGTGATGAAAAACTGGCTAAATTCAAAATACTGATCACCAAAACTGCATTTGAAGAATGTTTCAGCTCTAACGATTCAACAAGACCTAACCTGTACAAAATCTCCATGGAAGCAAGGCATTGTGGGAGATTCTGATATCTTCTCTTAGTACTACTGTATTATCATATCAAATAAATAGATGTCCCCTTTCTTTCGTCCCTCATTGGCCTCTTCTTTAGTCTTATGCTTTCCCCAGACTTGCCCTCAAGTCGTCCCCTCGCTCCGGGGCTTACTTCACTTTCTTGCTTTTCTTTCTCTCTGGGTCACGCTGACTTCCCTGGTCAGAACACCTGTTCTACTCCTAGTATCTATTAAACAATTAAAAGGCTGACAGAGATTTTTGAAATATAATTGCTTTGTGATTTTTGAAAATAGTCAACCCAGGAACTAAAGAGAGTCACTCTTAAAATGGCCTAATTCCATATTAGAGAGATTGTATCGAAATTTTCGTTTCCATGCAGTAAACATTAATGTGGAGTAGACAGTCCTAGGATTACGGGTATAACTGACTTTCCGGATCCGGAAAATTATAACAAAGTTGCGATTTTCTATATGACTTCGATTTGATTAGATATTTCCCACAGTGTTAGTATATGGACAAGCGTTACGTATAATGTAAAAAAAACACGTTGTTTGAAAATTGAGGGTTCTCCGGGAGATCTCTGAATCAGCCTTTAAACAACCACCACCTCAATAAAGTTTGTGTGTTTTTTGCATTGTGTATGGAGCGTAATTTCATATCCAATGTAGCAATGAACTTACCACATTCCAAGAGAGTATTCAGTAATTCTACTTGATGACTCTGACATATGAAACCTTCCAAACATAAACAGGTTAGGAAACCTCCTCGTGTGGACCCCCCCCCATAAATTCCCCACTCCAAAAGCCCCCAAAACACCTAAAGAAGAGCTAAAAAAAGGCCCCAAAAAATTAGATTTTGCGAGCAGAGCGACTCAAAAAAAAAAATAGTTTGATTTTTATGCTCTTTTGTCAGAAAAAAGATTAACATTTTGGTGATTAAAAAGTCCAATTGCCAATTCCCCTTTGCATTTTGGGAAAGTCCCCTTTGCAAAAAAAAAATTCACCCATCCCTAAACATCCTGGTTACAGGTTCCTGATCCACCACACCTACATTATAAATCTACCTTTAAAGTTTTACATAATCAAGATACCTTTAATCTGGCTGAATTAGCAAGTAAAGATAATTGACTGGGGTTCAACTCCAATCCTCTCACATACTTTATGCTTCACCTCATGTACTGATAGGAAGAGGGTTCAGTTGCATGCAGAGGGTTTGCCCACGTTTGGGGAGGATTTTTGGGGAGAGTAAAAAGTAAAAAAAAATAGCTGCAATATCTTCATTTCCCTGTAAAAGAACAAAAATGATGAAAACAGCTCAAGGAGTATAAAATTTGACTTATTTGTACATTTTTGGTATTATATGAAAATACTATTTTTCATTTGCGGAGGAATAACGGCTTCTTCAACGACACTATGTTTGACCCCATTTGCAAATTGTCTCTTTTATTTTTAGAGCAAGATTTTAAGCAATGGCGACACAATTTTGACACCTGATTATAAGTAGGGACATGCAAGAGCTTAAATACATCCAGAACAAATTAGAACAAAACATGCGGGGGAATCTTACCATAGAGGCCTACAAAAGTCAAATTTGTAGTATAGCGCCCTCTTTATGCCTATTTCCCATTAGAAAGACGTTTAATACTAGATTTTTATGAAAAATCAATATTGCCCGCAATGATGAAATTCAAATATAAATTATAACAGCAGGAATATAGTAGTGGCATAAATACTCCCAAATTAGTTGTCAAAGGTGTCACCGTGATTTTTTGGTTTTATCCATTTTGGTCATAATAAATGAGACTTTCAAACATCTGTGTAAGCAGCACAGTGGCGCAGTGAAAAATGTGTTCCTCAAGATTTTTCAAAAAATGATAAATTTTGCATGGTGTAAAAAGCTTTTTGTTTATATACATTAACCCTAACTGAAATAATTAAGCTAAAATCCAGTGCCTTAGGTAAACAGAACAATTTTGATAATAAATGACTACGGAGTCATTAATTCAGCAGACAACGGAAATGGTTGTTAACATAAGGTAAAAACACCAGGTTGATTACCATGGGCATCCACCCCTGTTTTGACCGGTTCTAAGACAAGAGTGTGCATTGGGAAATATACCCGGGGGGGGGGAAGTTTTTTAAATAAATTAAAGGCTTAGCAAAAAACACCGAATGCTTAAAAAATGAGTTAGTTCGCCATGTGGTATGTATAAGATTGGGGATTAAACACGGGGGAGTCTTGGATTTTGGTCGGGCACCCATGCTCTTCCAAAAAAGCTGGACCTAGCCTGCAAAATGCGGGAATGGGATATGGCTTGGGGTATCAAATTCACAATAATAAAAGTTCTAGTCCTGCTGGGTTATCAATCCAGTTGTAATTGTTGAAATGTCTATAACAATAGGAGGCAATTATCTAACATCGCAGTAAAAATAAACCCTGCGTGTAGGCCATATTTTTTTTGCGGTAAGACAAGTGTCATTTTTCTTGTATAGGGTTAGTTTAACACTTACTGCATAAGGGTGGGGGGGGGGGGGTGGGGGTGTGGGGCGGGGCCGGGGAGTCCCGGCGGGGGGGTGTGGGGGGCTCCTAGGCAGTAACCCAAATTTTTTTTAGGCGGCGATTTTTAACGCTGCAATATATTTGGTTTAATTTTTTGTATTGTTAAATTTTAGTTCACTTGACACTTGGTGAGAAAAAAATTCAAATCCATCGCGCCGATTTTGCCGTTAAGTAGGTTGGGTACCTATTGCGGCCCCACTTATGCATAAACGGAACGGAAGTGCCCAGGACAAAAAATGAAAAATCTTATCAGAGTCCTGTGAGTCTGAATTTCATAATGCATTCACTAGTTGAATAAACAAAGTAAATAATTAATTAAAACAAAATCTTGCAAGTTAGTAGGCCATTGGAGAAAAGGCATTATATTTTATATAAATCATGTAGCGATTTCTGGTAGGAAACCTATGGTTAAAATATATACAAGTAAGTACACCCTAACAAAATTATAAAATGGCCATGAGACATTTATGGTTGTGCTGTATATGGTAAATATCGTTCCATTCTTCACCAATTAAAGCCAAATCAGCACGAGTCTAGGGAAGCAATTGCGTTGAAAAAACAATAGAAAATGCAGAGAAACCAATAGTGTCTTTTTCGCACATTTTGACCGCGGAAATTTAAAATCAATGTGTGGCCCTAATGTTTTTACTGAAAAACTTTCTTGATTTGTTATTTATTATGGTGAGGTATTTGAAAGCCCTTCTAACATGTGGTGGATTTCATCTAAAACAATCCTTTAGGCAATGGTTTATATTAGGGGGGGGTCCTGGGGAAACCCCCCCGTTATGCACTAACAGAAGTGGCAAACCCCTTATGCAGTTAAGTGTTAAAGGTATATATTTATGAAAACAGTCTGCAAGGGGGTATATATTCACTGCAAAATCAGTCCCCATTTATAGAATATAGGGGTGATATTCCACTGAAATTATGTTTAATTTCACCCAAACCTGGTCCCGTGGCCAATGGCATTTGGCAGGTCGGATCCAAGGGGGGGTGCGGGGGTGCCTTGGCACCCCCCCCCCCACCTACGGTGATTTTTTTAAGGAAAATGTAATAGAAGAAAAGATAAGAGAGGAAATGACACTTAGTTAAAGACCACTATCAGGTAATTGAAAAAACCATATTTGAAATTTGCATGAAATAGTTCAAAGTGAAGGATAAGGCTGTTAGAATTCTCATAAGTTACCTTTTTCAGCTGTAGAATTGAAAGAAAAGGAAGAAAGAAGAAAGAAAACGGCAGTGTTCCAAGATACCATTCTCCATTCTTGATTCAATTACGTGTTGTAGTAAGTGTCCGTCGGACAGTAGTAAAGACTATAAATTTCGATTTGTCTTATCAGGTTGATTTGAGCTTATCATTTGAGGGATATGTTAGGATACCTGTACTGTTACGTACATGATAACATCTGATTTTTGATGATTTTTCGATTTGCGATTTAGCAAATCACTATAGTGTCTTTTTAAATGGCTACAATTTCGCTCAAAAGACATGAAAGAAAAAATCCTTCAATGTTCATACCACCGAACTTGTCACCTGCCATTCTGTGAGTCGGAACATCAACAGACTCCCAAAATCTTTACAGCAAACATACAAATTACGACAATATATAACTGATTTTCCCAGATCACCTCGATAATCAGATGTTTGTTTTTAAATACCCTCATGGTCGTCAATCGGTGGGGAACGAGGGGGACATGAGGAGGATCGGTGACCGCGGGCCCTTCCCCTCGTCGAAAAAAAAAAATAAATCAAATGTGACAATGATTTACTTTACTATGTTGGCAAAATACTTGTAACACTAAATTTCCACCCCAAATTTTACGCTATACTGGAAAATTATAGACCCGAGTTCAGTGCAGGGCCTGTTTTTTGTTTGAGAAAATGAGTGATCGTCTGAACAATTTTACTCTACCTGGCAACGGCCAGCACGTGCACGACTAACAAACTCCATCGAATTTGAGCGTGCGTTACTATAAAGAAAACTTATACTTCTCAAAACAAACAAAATAGGCTTATGCCAAACTTTGTGTTAAGGTCGTTTCTCCGAACTAGATTTTTAATGATTCAAAACTAAACGCGGCCCCGACCGCGGGAGGCACTCCCATCTTGAAGCCACGCGAATGTTAAGGCTGTTAAAAAACCCCCTTTTCCAGGCATCGTGTCACCCAAAAGACCCCTTTTTTGTGTAATTTTCACCAAAAGAGGACCCCCCAATATTTTGTGAAAATTTTACCACGGTTCTCACCAAAGAACCTTATTTGGAGAAAATTTTCACCAACAACATAAATTTTTAGAAAAATTTCGCAAAAAATCTCACCAAAGACCAAATTTTCGAAACATATTGCCAATTTGTCACTTGGAAAGCCCCTTATTTTGGGGGCAATTTGGTTGTCTCTCACCAAAAGACCCCTATATTTTCAGTCCTCTGTCACGATGGGCCAGGGTTTGGACAGGCGCGAGCCTGCCCCGTTATTCATTTCAAGGTGAGTAAGGAGTAAAGGTTGGGCGAAGTTTTCGTCGTCCATGATTGAATATCTAATCTTATTTTGTTTACACTTTGTAAGTCTCGGACATGATGTAAACGAAGGGACATTTGGGTTAAGTAATACGCGGATTCGGTTTAATTTCAGCCGCAGATTGGTGGGGAAAATACACATTTATCGAATGCGCAAGAAAATGGGATTGCCGCCCAAATTGCGTTTTCTAAACGCTGATGTGATTCTCCTAGACTCTGTTGGAACGTAAAGTGCGCTCAAATCCCTACAGATTCCAAAGTATGAAGCAGAAAATAAAAATCAAAACACAATACATAATACTTGCACTTGATCCTCCACCCTTTTTTCCAGAAAATTGCCCGACCTAGGTTTTTTTATCTTGGCCTCCTATAATTCACCCAAAAGCGACGCGCACGACCTTGGTGTCCAATTATGCTTTGTCAAACCTTTTCATATGGAGTTCTTATCTCGTTTTTAGATCCTTTAGGTGGTCAGCATTTCAATTTCAAGAATTTACAACTGACTGCCACACTTTTTTTATGTAGTCAAGGCTTAATATAGGCATTATCAGTTATCTAATTAGTAACGCTGACGGATTGGCGCCAGATAGCGATTTTAAA
>JAMKCH010068822.1:0-21051 GCA_023653785.1 Ophioderma brevispina
ATGCTAATTGTGCTGCATTTACCACCATAGCCCTTGCTACTGTTGGACCACAACCCTGATGAAAAGAAAAGATCAAGCTTATTAAAGGATACATCTATTGAAACCCTTACAAAAAATCAATCTAAAACAAAACAGAAGTAACTCAACACTACATGATTGATAAAAATAAAATGCTCATCCTAACTTGCATTATGGGAAAGGAACAACACAAGAAATAAACTATGTACACACAGAGTGGATGAGGATTCCACAATAATGTAGTTTCCGATTAGAGCATTAAAACTAAAAATAACTTGCGCGTTTGGCAGCGCGCAAGCACATTAACCACAGCGCAACTGGCCTGTCGTGTGTTGTCTGCTCGTTAATACAGCTGTACTTCATAGAAGTGGAGAGTACCGGAGTCTTGTTCACAAAAAATGATGTGATTTAAAGAGATTTCATACAGTCATGTCTGATGGTCTTTTGGAAAGTAAAAAAAAAAAAAAATTTTTCAACTTGTATTTTAGTAATCTATGCGGAAGTTATACATATGCAGTGATATGCATGACTAATACAATGATACAACCACATGGAAAAAATCCAAACGTGTGGTCGATTGAACATGAGTATCACGAATGCGTGTATGGACCAAAGGGACATCATTCGGAAACTGCCCTGTTGAAAATTCAGGCATTGTTCCCTTTGTCCATTTTTGACTTGTGTTGTTTCTTCCCTTGTGCAAGTTGGGATGATCATTTTATTCTTATCTTTGCTGTGTTTACTCATCCCTCTGTATACTTTTGGGTATCCCTGTGGTGGTTCTCCCAATCAGTCAGACAGCAGGTCACACTTTTTGCCTGCAAAGGTCATGATTTCTTAGCGCGTAATACCCAAGCTAAGTGGCAGTGCCGAATCTTTGCGAAGTTTTCCGAAATGAAAGCTTAAATTTAAACCACTTTAAGTGGACCTGCTACAAATATTAGATGCGTTAAATGAGTCAAGAAATCGGTAGTTTTTCTTTGCCTAGCATATCAGAAAATGTATATTCCTTAAATAATTATGTGATAAGTTATTTTAAAACTTAAATTTTAACATGTTGTGTAGTGTCCCCAAACAAACCATGGACCTGACCGTTACCGACAGATTCTGGCAAACCTAACATTGGCAAACTGTTGATAAGTGGCTTCCTATGTGCAAAAAATAATTGGTGTCCAACGCTTTATCGTGGTACCAAAATGAGGTTAAATTATACCAAATATAGTATTACTTCGGACTTTTACGAGATCAAGTTTTATTGTATTTCCATATACCACGAGTCAATCCTATGTGTTCATGTCACCCGCTGATGGAAGAGCTGGGAAATACACGCACGATTGGTTCCATGGCCTTGCCTATAACAATGGCAATATTGATTGATTCCGTAGCAATCACACAGAGAAATTGAGCCTAAACATTTGAGTTATATTTTGTGTTATTTTCGTGAACGGTTCGTATGTTCCTGTAATTTAATTTTGATGGAGATTGAAGAAAATGCTGTAACCTTTGAAAACTGAGAAAAATCAGACTGTCCGTCTCCAATGGCATTATTTG
Organism: Ophioderma brevispina; assembly: GCA_023653785.1. Lineage (NCBI taxonomy): Eukaryota > Metazoa > Echinodermata > Ophiuroidea > Amphilepidida > Ophiodermatidae > Ophioderma > Ophioderma brevispina. Next base: position 1,570 of record JAMKCH010068822.1, read on the forward strand.
CGGCAGGTTTTTGCCCTACTGGCACCTAAAATCTGTAATCATTTTGATTTGTTTGAAAAATGACATTTTAACTTTAATATCAACCATCACCGACTTTGTATTCTAGTTTATACCTATATTAGTCTGATTACTCTCCTTTTTCAAAATTTCCAAGGGTGGTAACACTGCGAAATCCAACAAAAAGTACCTTCACACCAAATCTATTTTACTTTTCAAAGCAGTCATTCGAATCAGTTGGGAAGCCGTTGCTGAAAAGAAAATAAGCCAGTATTTTGTGTGGCCCTGTGCTTTGACTGAAATGGTTGAGACTAGTTTTTCACACTTGTATACCTCAGGGGGTATATGACATGGCCATCCTCAACACACAGTGAATTCCATCGGCATCAACACCTGGCGTGACCTGAGTGCTAGTCTGTAACTGTAACTGCAAATTACACTGTTTTTGCAGCGGGGTTATAGTAGGGGGGACGTGGTTTATAGAAGTCGCCGTGGGATTTTCAATGACTTAAAGCATCCCCGTATTAGACACCTTGAGTAGTTCCCAGATAAAAGACAAACTTTGATGGAAATCCCCCAGGGGTGGCCAGATGGCATGGCCATCTGATTTTCAAAATGGCCGCCATTTGGTATATTTTCAAATCATAATCTTGTATGTTAAACAACCCTGGAAGATAAGATGACTTAAGACTTGCGCCATGTTTTGTTTTTTCAAAATGGCCTGCCAATTACCATGTTTATTGTACATTTTCCAGAAATTTTAGTGGTGAGAGTGTCATACAATTTAATTTGTGGCCCAGTCCTCCAGTTATCTAGTCAAGGTGTATTAAAAATGTTTGGATTTGTTGAGAGTAAATAGTAATTCTCCTTTCCATCTTGTATAATTTGTATTTCAAAATGGCTGCATTTTGACACTATAAAGGTCAGTTTTTTGGTGTAACTTTATTTCAATACAAGGTATTCATAGGGCATTAGACCTGAATGCTATGGCCATTGTGGGTCCACGATTCAGCGATATCAACAACGGTCAGGGCAGGTATTTTCTCGTACACCACTACTCGTACATCTAAGTGCCCGGTGTGAAATCAGTAGAGTCCTTTGGGAGCTCATAGTCGCGGGGCTCCATAACGAAACATAATAAATCGTGAAACTAATGTTGCGTACAGAGTCAACTAAATCGAATCCCTAATTGTTCACCATGTTGTCCGTACTGTGAGTAGCCGGACAATGGTTACTTCTTCACCATTGTGAAAGCAGAATAGTCCGTTGGGAGCCATAGTCCGGGGCTCCATAGACGATAACGGATAAAGCGTGAACTAATGTTGCTAAAGAGTCAACTGAATCGATTGCCATATTGTTCACCATTGTTTCCCAGTACATATTATGCCGGACATGGTTCTTCTACAGCTTCTACACAATACCGGTGTAGAAGTTTTTATATTCTGCGGACTCATAGTCCACCCCACGGTAAAAGAATGGGCACTTGATTCATGGTTGACTCTTCACACATTATTCATTGTCGTCTATGGGGCCGGATTAATATCTTCTTTTTAACATCTGTAACAAGTCCTTGCTCCCCCGACAACAAATGCAAACGGAATAAATCATGAAACTATTTGGCCGGAAGAGTCAACTGACCTTATAGTCTTCACCGGTTGTAAAAACCGGTGGAGTATGAGTTCCAGATGACTAATCTCCTGCCACCGTTAAAAAAAACGCCAGTAACTTCAATCAAGGCTCACGATTTAATGCTTGGGTACTGAATCGCAGTGATGCCACTGACCCGTGAAAGGTAAATGCACTATAGTATCCTTTTTCATAATCGTACATTGTATTGGAACTGGCCAAGTGGAGATGAATTCTACTTACAACATTACTAAACTTCCGATTAAACTGTGTTACAAGAAAATAAACAAAACACGTCCTAATGTACCTCGACAACCCATGATTACACCACTCAAGAACGTAGCGCAGTCATTTTGTATGAAGTCCATTAAAAAACTGCCTGTTGCTAGTCCATCTATTGTCTTTTTAACTGGATGTGGAGTAGTCTCTTTGTATGAGTCTTAAAGTGCAACTGTGGAGATTTGTTTATTTAGTATTATACAAAGAATGTTTGATTTATCAAGAACAAGCGCACTATAAAAAAAACCTTTTGCAGGATTCATATGTCATAGCAGATTAGATGAGGATAGATGTGACCAAAAAAGAAAAATCACTAACATATAATTACAACTTCTGTAAAAATGCAACTGTCAGGTTGTTTAATAGGTATGAGTCCCACATTCCCCTTTGTGTGAAATTGTATGTTTACCACAATTTTAAGTTCTATCACTGTCGTCAGCATCGCGTTTATGATGTACTGTTAAAATGACGATAAAAAACATTTAACTGGAAGCTGGGACTCATAGCCGTTTTAAAATGACATTTTTGTACAGTTATTTCCATTGTGAGTCCCAACTTTTCTGAGTCATTTTTTAATAAAAAAACAGTGTGGGTATTGGTTAGTCGACTATTTCTGCATTTGTTTTGCATTCATCATACTCAATGAAGCTTCCACAAAGTTTCTGTACAGAATAGTCCATTCTTTCCACATTTGCTAAATTACTGGCAACTCAAAGAGCTTGGCAAATCCACCTTCAACCAAAATGAATTACTTTCATCCGAGAAGGAGGCAAAGATTCCATTACAGGCTTGAATTTCCTATTCACCATAGCCCTAACTCCGTAGAATTGGGCTGGGGTCAACTTCGGATAGGTACACTCCATTGTACCAAAACATTGAGTGGTAGTGGGCCGCATGATCTAGCTGTTAAAGTGTCAGGGTTATCGGAGGGCCGATCGACCCTCTGATTGTGCCTGTTTTCTTGCCTTGTAAATTGAATTAGGTCATGTAGGTTTCACCATCATCCAAGAAGCACAAACAAAACTCATTCTCCATAGTCTAATTGCTACACAAATCAATTGATGCCACAATCTGTATTGAGAATTTTATTCACCTAACCATACCAGACGTCCGTTCTACTAGCCATTCTGCGCTTCCCAAACCCTCTGGATAGATACATTGTTGTCGCAGGTAGGTATAATAAGAAGACCATATGGGCCCCTATTTACAATGCTCTTGAATGCTCAGAAGCTGCTTCTTTACCCCTTTTCCATCCCTATCATGGACAGATGTCCCTGGAAGATTGCTTGGCAAAGGAAAGCTGACCTTTTGGAAGGACTTGAAAGAAATTTTGGCTCAGATGAATTCCAAGGTAGTTATGTCCTTTCACTGCTCGATGCCGAAACCATCATCTTGAAGCAATCCTATTAGCTGGCCTCAAAAGCGTTTGTGTTTCGTTGTATTATCTGTCGTACGAAATTCAATGTAGCAGATGTATGTACATTTGTATCACTGTTTTGGAAGCTGGCGCGAACCTTCTATTCTTTATATGAGGATTTTTGTTTGGTTGCGCCAAGTAACAACTAGGCAAGAAACGGGCACAATCGTATGGGCTGCCTCACTACCAGAGCAAGAGCAACAAAACAAAAATTTTATTAGAGCTACCATGAGACTACGGCACTAACGGCGACGATTAGTAGGTACAATGACAATATCAATCCATGGTTGTGGGGGGCGACCCAATTACTACAGATGGGACTTAGTGGATGACAAATTCAAGCAGGTGATGACATTTGCCTCCTGTTCCAGCTGCAATAATCATTTGTGAAATAATTGTGCCAAGTCTTGATGTGCCAACCATTATTGTAAAAAAAACAACTTCATAATGGACTGAACTGTAAGAACTTACTGGGTGTTTTTGTCCACATTGAGTCCATGAATTCAAGAATTGTGGACCGAACCAATGTTTCCCTGGCCCATCCTGGCAGATTAGGACGACAACCGTGATTTAGAACTCTGACAATCGTCATGATTGTGATAACAAAGATAACCAACGGAAGTGGATTGATGGTGTTGGTGAGCTTGCTCATATGAATCCTATTTGTGGGCTTTCAACCATTAACAACTGCCAAAGTGCACTTTTAAAAGAAGTTTTAAATATGCAAACTTTGCTGTTTTGTGGGCACATTCCGCCTATCTGGTCTGTTATAGGACTTCCTGTCAAAAGTGAATTATAATAGGGAGCTTGTTCTTGATAAATATTTTGTGGGAATTAAACCAATTAAACAACTACACGCAGTGCAGTGTTAAGGATTTCATACCAAATAGAGTACTCCACATCCAGCTCTAATAAACACTCACTCACGGACTACCATACAGGAAGCTTTTTATGCATTTACTCATACACAATAGACTCTCTACAATTCTACAGTGATGTGATTTATGGGTTGTTCTATCTTGTAACAGGTTTTTTGTTATCTTGTGTAGCCCTCGTTTTACCAAATGGGGGTATTGGTTGGCATGTGGCACCCCGTAAACTTTTCTCGCGTGCGATAAAACGACAATAGCTTTCGAAAAATGCTTCGATAATTGTTTTCTAATGTTTTTCATAATTTTTAAGCATTTGTTGTAAAGGTGCATTTTTTACTCTTACCAATAGAACATCTTTATAATACATCTGACTAGATCAATGGAGACCGTGTCACCATAATTAAATTTATTGAAACTCACAGCTAAAATACTGCTGAAAAGTACAATAAACATGGTAATTTGTGGGCCTTTTGAAAACACAATGGTGCTGCCAGTCTTAATGTTCCTCTTCTATAATCTATCTTTATCCATTTTTCCAGATAGTTGTAGGTGTTTAAAATTGAAGTTTTGGGCACCAACAGCTTCCTAGCACATTCACACTCGGGTTAATGATTGAAAATATACTCAAAAGGGGGCAGCCATTTTGAAAACCACGGGATTCCACAGTCCCCTTGACTAATACGACTGTACCAAATATGAGGAATTACGGTAAAATGTTAAAAAAACCAAAAAAGAAAAATTAAATTTGTATGAAACTCACCACTAAATTAACTGATTGAAAAATGTACAATAAATATGGTAAATTGGAGGTCCATTTTGAAATACAAAATTGGCTGGCAGTCTTAATGTTCCTCCTCTAATCTAGCTTTATAAGCTTTCCCGAGAGTTGTAGGTGTTTAACATGTTTTGGCACCAAAACTAGGTTAACTAGCTTCCTAGCACATCACAACTCGAGTTAATGATTTGAAAATATACCAAAATGGCAGCCATTTTGAAAATCAAGATTGCTGCCATCTGCCCCCAACCCCCTGGGAATTCCTCATCAAAACTTTTCTTGTTCTCTGGGACAGCCTAATTAAGGTATCTTAATAGGTGTATGCTTTAATCATTGAAATCCCACGGGAGTCCACAGTCCCCTTGGGACTATTAATCCACCAATGCCAACGGAATTGAAACATAAATTTATATCCAAAAATATATCATTATATTACTAAGATTATTGAATTACGAAGGTTTAAGAGGTGATTGGAATGTAAGGGGACCCCCCAAGACTGCCATAGAATATGCACTAAGAGTTCCATAAAATTACCCTTTTGGAAAATCCCAAAGCGAGCAGATCATGTCCTACCCCCCTGTGTATACTACATAATTGAGTTTAATCTACATAGAAACAAGCATACTTACCCTCCACAATGTTAACACTCCTTCCTCTCTACTTATTCTGTACATGCATGAAAAACATTAGAATAACCCCCGCTGTTGTTCAAGAGGTAGCCTTGGAATAATAATAAACTAAGTGTTAGTTTCTTATATCTTGCGCTCTCAATGTGAAGATTTAGGGATTCAAACATTTTAAGAGTGGTTCATCACAAATCAAACTCTTCATCGGCATGCTCGCAAGCGTCTTTCTCTCCGCTCACGAGGATAAAATATCCCTTTCAAATATCCCTTTAAACAACAAAAATCCTTATGGAAACATTAATCATTTATAGAGGAACATAATTATAACACTAAAAAATTAAAAAAGTTAAAAAACTTAAAAAAAGCAAAAAATAATATATTTTAGTAAAATGCTAAAGCAAAACAAGCTTAGCATTTTGTTGCTTTGCCAGTTTGCACATGGTGCCCTTGTGCGTTCTCTAGAATCTAAACCTGACCAACAGCGTCGATCCTTCAGAGTAACCACTTAAACTCACTTCCTGAACACTGCGCCGGGCATGATGCACATGTGCGTATCAACTATTGTGGGTTGATAATGAATCAACAACGTAACTCCTGTACAAGGAGATATGGCGAGTTGAATATTCAATGTCTACAGGCGATTGTTCGAGGCTGTACAAACCTTCCATCAGCATCATGCTGCCTTAGTTATATCTCTCCTGGGGGGGCTGGTGTACCTACAAATGCTCCAGTAGCCCCTGCACCATACCAATGCCTGACTTCATGAAGCAATGTGGGTTGGTTTATTGTCAGGCCTGTCAAAACCACAACAAAACTTGATTATTTTTTTCAAACACTTCGATCATATCTCCTTTTACAGGAGCGTACCGTTGTTGATCCGTTATCAACCCCCAGTTTATTCAATCAGCGCGTCACGCCGAGCAGTGTTCCACGAGTGGTTTCACGCGCGGCCTTAGAAGTCACGCGCTGGTTCGTTCCGTTTAACTCGGAGTAACGCAAGGGATATCAGTGCTAACTGCAAAGCACACCCAAACCAAACTAATCGTTTTTGCCTTTAGATTTTGCCTAAATATTACTAGGAAAAGATTTCTGTCGACCTGGAACATTGGTGTTATAATATGTTCTTCTATATACGATTTTTATAATTTTCAATAAGATTTTCGTTGTTGAAAGGGATTCAAACCTGTTACAGAGTTGGTGCATCACAAATCACAACTCTGCATCCATGCGTCCGCGTACTTTTATGGTTTTAATCCGCTCGGAGCGCTAAACAGCCGCCCTCGCGGGATACAACTACGCGGACGCATGATGCAGAGTTTTTGAGTTGTGAGAACACTTTCTGTTAAACATGTTTGGAATCCCTAAATTTGTGTATATTAAATCCACATATCTCTGTTTTTTTTTGTGACTTGGCAAAAAAAACAAAAGGAAAAAAAATTTTTCTTCTGTATGTCCCGTGTTTCCATTTTCATTAGGTTCGCTTTGTTAAAGGTTCGTGTTTCCTAATCGTCTTTGGGACCCCCTGATTTACCCGGAAGTAAGTATCAATTTTGATAAATCATATGAAAGGCCGATTTTTCTCATTGTCGTCCCTGACATTTGAGCCTTCAAATCCATTTCATTCCCAAGATAAAACAAAAACGCCGTTTTAGTGTTTAAACCATCAATATTAGCACAGTATTTTAATGGGCTGTGGCAACATGCATTATTGCGTCTATACCATCAAAACCCAAAGTTTGTTTTCACGGTACTTGCTAGGGTGTTTGTGCACTGTGGCCATTCTCTCATATCAAGTAGAGAAACACAATACACATAAACGGAACAAGCACCTTTAGTTACTACCATATTCCAATTGGACAAAATTTGACAAACTTGGGGAATGTGGGAGTGGCGCATGCAAGTAATACCCCTGCACTGTACAGACAGGCAGTTTTAAGTGGCTTTTTGAGTTTTGAGGTAGGTGGTTTTCGAGTAGGAGGGGGGGACGGCCACAAAGACATGGAAGAAGCAAGTGGAGGAGGAGAGTAGTAGGGTTGGGTGATGGAGGATGTACTGAATCGGGCAAAGTGGCAGGCTTCAAATTACATTTTAAATTTACATGCACCAGTACCTGCATGTGGAACAAAAATTTACATGCACAATTGTGAAAGTTACTGCACATGCTAAATGTTAACATTGAAATACTGATACTACTAACATCTATCGACTTTGGGTACGGTTTATAGGCTTTGATATCAACATCCCAATTAATTCTATCTAAAATTTAGTATTTTATTGCATCACAAGTTAAATTTTTATGAACATATTTACATTTACCCTTGTCGGTCAGGTTTTTCCTTTAAAGGGGGCCTGCTCTGTATCCTGCAAGTAACTACCTGTCCCAGCCGGGTTTGCGGTGGCCTAACCGTCACCCGCAATGTCAGTTTTCTCAGGAAATCTCCGAGTAAGTAGGGGTAGCGGGTTTTCCCTGGTAAAACTCAAAGATGATCTATCTACCGGCATCGGCCTCTGAAGAGCTATGGCGTCCATCGAGCCTTGAACGTCATAAGGGCATCAGTCAATTATCTTTTTTCCAGTACTGGCAATGGTTCCGGTTCTAGAACGATATGCTGTTTATAATATTAAAAGTTAATTTACCCCTGGGATAATGGGGTACATCTCTCTGTTACTAAGCAGCATGAAAAGGATATGGTGAGTTCTTCTGGTTATCTTAGTCAGTGGCATATAAACTGATATGGGTATGTTTTTAATGCTAATTTACTCTATGGTAATATTCAGCACTAAATTGGCATGGCATGCTGATAGGTGCATGCTAGGGTTAATGCACAAAGAAAGTCATATAGTTAAAGTCTGCAAAAAAAAATTAACATTTATTCACTCACCCAGTTGCCATTTCAAATAATGTGGTATAAATACCCAGTCTGGTGGTGGTGTAAGTTGCTTGCCGTAGTAGGCCCGCTGATAAGCTATACAAACACAAGAAATGAAATATAGATGTAAAGGTATACAGAAAACAAAGTCATTTGTAAAATCAGGTGTTCAAGATTCTGAACTAAGAGTAGTTGCATTTTAAAGCAGGCACACATAGGCATTTGTTTATAGTTAGGCTTTGTTTTTGTTTTTCTCTCTCATTTTGAGAGAATATTGCCCATGGCAGACAGCATGCATTAGCCCACAAGTTTTGTGATCTCTCGAGAAGTTATTGCCCAAGCAACACACATCCGCACTCTTATTTTTGTGATCTCCATACAGCAAGCATCACTATGGGGTATTATGAGTGGTCAATGCACGATAGGTGCTTCTTGGCACTGCCCTTTCTCTTTCACTGCTGGGCAAATTTTATGGCAGGTTATAAGGATCAATGCCGTTGGTTTTATATTGTTGAGTACCATGAACACCATAAATCCATTACAGGTACTGTATCACTTTCCGTTGTCCAGGATAATTAGCAAGAGTCAGATTGTTATATCTTGATACCCCAACCCTAGCCTAGCCCTGGGTCATGTTAGGAGCGTCCGTATCATGGATACACGAGGCTCAGATCAGCTTATTCAGTTGAATAAATCCTGACACCACCACAAGCCATTACCAATGACTTGTGGATACCCTAAAAAGAAGAAGCCTAGCCCTAACCCTAAGGGCCCATACCTACACAGCCAAATTCTTTACAGTAGTACCAACTGAGAAGCCACAGAGTACTCATTTGCAAGGGGTACCACATCAGTGCCAGAAACTCTCAGTTTATTTTCATACCCCCTAAACCCCCTAACTCCCATCAAAATCCCACAGCGTGATTTGGTGATGTGGGGATTTAAGAGTGTTCTGGTAACGAGGTCACCCTTTGATATCCTTCCCATTGTAGAGAGAGCTAGCACACCTTCATTCTTGACTATTAATTTGATAGCATGGCCACTATTTCCTGCTACGCTTTTGTCCGTCCACCTCACCTGAAGGGGAAGAACAAATGCTCATTTCATCATGCAGTTTTTACAAGCTTTCACAAAGTTTCATCATAAAATCTTAAAATTGTTCAGGATGCCAAAATTGGGAATTTCCATAACCTGACCAATCTGACACTTTTTTTCTGACACTTATGAATTCAGAAGCCGTTAACGGAATAACCTGTGGTTTATTCGGTGAAGGGTTTTCCTAATTCATAAGTGTGTCAGAAAAGTGTCAGAAAAAAGTGTTTCAGAAAACAGTGTGTCATGTGTCAGTTACGAAAACGGCCCCAACAAATCCATACAACACTCACCTGTCAATTTTATTCCAGTTATTGATTTCCATTAAGTATTTCCTTCCCCAAGGTGAAGAAAACCCTGTTCATGGGACCAGTGACCCCTTTATACACCTGGTTGAGAGGATAATTGAGTAAAGTGCCGTATCAATGGTAGCAACACATTGGGGCTTAGAGTTGCGCTCGAACTCATAACCTTTGGCGTACAGTCGGTGCGCTGAATCACTAACGAGTACGGCTCTGATTACTATGACATCTATTTCAGGCTAATCAAATTTAAACACAGATACACAATTATTTTAAACCAAAATTACCACTCAGCTGCATACGATTCTTAACCAGATCCAGAGGCTGTACGAAGAATGGGCTCCCTCTGAAATGAAAATGTTGAAAACTTTGTATAAAACTTCTGAATCAACTATTACAACGAGTGCATCAATGATGCAGTAACCATCAATTGGGATGGTTATGGAATGCGTATTTGTGGGTCTGTTATGTGGGTCATTACAGGTCACTTGAACATCTAGCCCATGGGTCTTGCCAGTGGTTATCTGTCTTTGTCAAAGACGCCTCGCATTTATATCCACCAACCACGAGCGCGCCGAATGCGCGTGTCGAACGCCGAAGGCGTGACGCCTAGCAGAGCGAGGCGTCTTTGCGCAAATTGGTATTTCCCAATGTAAAATTGGGATACTGATGAATGGTGGGGGTTTGGGAGGGTGACAAGTGAGGAATAAAAGGGCTTAGGAATGGAGGAAAGGGGGCTGATCGAGGGTAGGCAGGAAGATGGGTTTATTTTTGTCCCGTCCTCCTGGTCAATCAAAGTGTGTCGTCATCGTAAGCACCTAGCCCAATTTCATCGATTACAACGTTTTCAGATACTTGCCATATACATGACGTCGCCCGTCCAAAACTACCAAGAATATCTGGATTTTTGCACGGCCTAATAGCATACGATTCAAAGTAAAAATCGACGAAGTTTCTTGACAGCTGCGACTGCGAGTGAGTCCGTACTTTATGTGAGATGCATGGCAGATGGCCTAGTGAGCCCCAGCTCTGCAGAAATAAAAGTACATGGCGAACCAGCAGGGGGGCAACTGCTCCCCCCCCCCCCCGGACAACTAAAATGGGTGACGGAGAAGCTAAACCATGGGTCCGTAAAAGAAGGTAGAAGAAGGGGAAGAAGAGGGCGACCTAGACATTACCATGGACAGGAGACGGTGAAAGCAGAAGAAAAGGTAAGTCGAAGGTAAAAGAATACTTGTGGAAGAGAGAAGGACAAGAGATCCGAAAAGTGGGAAGAGCAGGAGATACGGACAGGCAGGAAGAACAATAGTTGTGTTGTGTGGGGTGCCTCAGGTCGAATGGGTCTTTGGCTCCCCCCCCCCGCAGCTCTACAAAATGTTTCTAACCGTCTAGAAAAAAATCTTGGTCTAGCCTGCGCGCGAAGCGAGCCGAAAAAAAATGGGGAAACTTTCTTTTTTTGATTCTTCCCTCCGGAGGCTCGTCTGGTACAGCGCCCTGAATAAAAGTCCCCATTAAAGCTAGTAAAACTTCTTCCCACCTCCCCTGCAACAACACTGAATATGCGACAGCCTAGGCATACGTCAGTCATTTTATCAATATTTGTACTGCAGTGCCCAGTCAAAATTGCCACTCACCGACATGACAAGTGATTTTGAACATAAATGGGAAATGATGAATCTGACCCGCTTATCAACAGCCACGCAAATGGGATGTGTGTCGAACATCCCACATTTCAAGGCCCGAAATCAAGTCCAGTTCCAAATTTCCACGCCGAGAATTAGGGCCACTCACACCTAGTCCTAGACACAGGGCCGGCGGAAGCAACTAAAAGTGGAGCGGCGGGCTAATGAGTGGTCCGTGTTAGGGTCCATTTTTCGATAAAGTGTTCAAAAAGTCATTTTTTGAGTGCCGCTCACAGTCATGCATAGTTTAAAGCTTGTTTTTTGTCGTTAAGATGAATGTTTATTAATATAAAATTTACTTAGGCGTATGTTTTAAAAAATGAGCCGGACTAGAGTTGTAACCGCATTGAGAAAGTATCATCAATAATGCTAAAAAGATGCATAATTCTTGCTTTTGCCAGTCCCCAGCCCCAATCCGTCTTTAAATATTCCCTGCCGTTAAGCAAGAGCGCATATCACAGATTACATGCATTTTGTATCAGCTCTATTATGCCCTAATTTTAAGTTCAAAACATGATAATATTTTGATTATAAAGTTTCGCAATAGTTCTCTGAGATCATGTCGCCAATATTGCAGCCAGTACGTTACCATAATTCGGATGGATACAAAACTGCTAAAAATCACGGAATACCATGTTCCAATATGTATTAAATCGAGAAGATGTCAATGTTATATTATACATGTTTTGCATAAATCTGATTCCAAAGTACATTTTACAGCCCTGTAGAATAAATCCCTTACGGTACGTTCATACCGCGCCAGATACGTTACCTCCTCCTGCTACGCTCTTGCAAACCGCGTGTACATAAAGTCCGAATACTACAACCATGCTTTAGTAATAAGGTAATACCGGATAAGGTATAGAGACTAAATCGTTGAAGCATGTACTTTCATCAGACAGCACGACTAAGAAAAAAGGCCGGCCAGATACGTTACTTAAGGTTAACGTTAGGCAATATACTCAAAATAAGCGAAAATAGCTCAATCAGGTAATCGCTCGACTCCAGTGTATGTGCTCATCCATGCGTATAGGCGTGTGTTCGAGCCTGTGAGATTCAGCTATCCCTGGACAAGAAATTAACCGCTGGTTGTCTCGATGTACCCATGCGATATTTGGGGAGCTGGTCCGGCGGCGATGGTTTATCTCGATGTACGTTTGCTGATAAGGTAAAGCGCTGATCCCGATCTCTGCATCCCTTGAAATGATGCTAAATGGTTTATTGTATGGTTTGGCCACAGTGATCAGCGGCCATTTGTGAAGCACTTAGAGGCCAATAGCATAAGCGCTATATAAATCTCTGCTATTATTATTATTATTACATCAGCATATTTTTTTTTAAGTCACCCATTCATTGTTTTCGTTTTTGAGAATATTAAAGCTTACGCTTTTCAATGATTTTCAGGAATTTTTGGAGACCAAAAACTTGAACACTACTTTATTTTAATCGATAAAGTGGGGTCATTTGGTGAGGAATGATGCCAACTGGAGTCAATCACTGAGCCTCTCACATTTTGTGAAAAAGGGGACTTCCGGGCAAATTCAACCATTCAAACCCAGTTATATGGTTATAACCTTTAAAAACAGAGGGGCTGTTCTGTGAGAGCTTAAATAGAAATAAGGGGGCTCAGTCAGTGACATTTGATTGAAAATGGGAGGCACCAACTGAGAGTTAAAAAAAGGGGGTGTCTTTCAGTGACAGGTTAAAAAGGGGTCTTCAGTGACAGAGCAGGTTAAAAAAATGGGTCCAATATCGTGCCCGCACATCCCCGTCCACCTATTTTAGGGTGTGCCCCCCCCCCCGATTTGATATGTCCACCCACGTTTGAGAATTTTAAGACAAAAAAGGTGTAAACCTTTTTTGGACCACTCTGATGTAAGGGTATGATCATCGTTTTTAAAAAGTAAAAAGTTTTTTTTTTTTAATGTTTTTAAGTTTGTTTGAACTTTAATCGTAAAGTGGTTTCTAGAAATTTCGATATCAAGCCAGTCTGGGGGTGGTAACGGATGTGGTGTCCCCTCCTCCCTCGCAAAGCGCGTAACCCTGCGATTTTCGCTTCCAAAACACATTTCCCATGCAATTTTGATAGAAACAATGTGAAATAATGCTTATAGTATGATCAACGGTTTTTAAAAAGCAACTTCAATGACGAATTTTGTCGTCTTTCTCAATCTGGAGAAGCCCTACGCTGAAATTAGGTTCTGTAATTACTTTTTCAAATCAACGTAGCGCGGAACACTTTTGCAATTTTTATGGTTATAGAGTATTTCCAATGTCAGTACCAGGGTCTTTTTTTCTGTGTTTCCACGGGGAAGTTTTTTTTAAACCTTAAAAGGTGTGAGTAAGTTTTTAATTTTACGGAAAGTGGGGGGATTTTTTGTTTCTTGCTCGTCAAACTGGGGCCTTGGGTACTTTCTCAACCCGCCGACCCCCTAATTGAGTCGAAGGGTCCGGAAAGATGTGTGTTTTTCTAGATGGGCTCTCGTGGTAAATGTTCATGGAGATGTTCATATATCCAGCGACCATGGCGTGGTAGTGGTGTCACCCTCGCCCCGCGCGAAGCGCTAAACCCTGCAATGTTCGTGTCCAAAACGCATTTTCTCATGCAAATTTGATCGAAACATTTGAAATTTGTAAGTGGTTCCGATTTTATTTGTGGTGGATCAAAAGTAAAAATAAAGTATAGTACATGATTTCTTTTGTATTAAATCACATTACATCACGTACGTGTTCGTGGAAGAGTTCTATATCAACGACACAGGTGCGAGTTCGGAGGCGCGAAACTTGCAATGGTTCGGCTTCGCACAACACATTTTCTCATGCAAAGTTGACAAGTCGGTTCTCGCACCACAAAGTCCCCCTCCCCTCGCGGGTAGTAAAATGAGCGAAGTAACATAACTTTAGGATCACACGGAAGATTGTGTAGAAATGAGTGGTTCTCGAACCACGGAGGCTCATGCCATAAGCTGTTGCAATACCTTAGATGACCCAAGATGACTCGAAAAAATGTTGGTTGTAGTCACCATAATTGATACAAGTTATGGCCGTACAACCATTAGTAGTTATTTGACCTTGTTGACCCCACTTGAGCTCAAAATTACATTCACACTTCATTTATGATGTTTGATCACACCTAGAAGTTTCATAGCCCAATGATACCCAAGATGACTTCGAAAAATGTGGTTGTGTCCAGTACATAATTGTATCTCCAAGTTTTCATGGCCGTTACACCGTTATGTAGTTTTTGACCTTGGGTGACCCCCTTGACCTCGAAATTAGAGTTCACACCCTTTTCATTTCTGTATGTTGACTCACTCACTTGCGGTTATAAGTCGACTATCCCCTGCATCCATTTGTTGATTGTTACCTTATCCTCTTGATTTGACCTGATCTTACGCGCTTGTGGATTGAAAAATTTTTTTGATAATTTTTTGTTTGTTTTGGTATCCTAAAGGTTTAGATCCTCCCCAGGTTTCAGTGACCATCAGAAACTCATTTTAGTGAGTTTTGATTGTTTAGATACCCTGAATGACCTTAAAAAATAATTCACACTTTCATGCACTTAAAATTTGACACCACCACCACAAAGTTTCATGCCATTTCACACTATTTGTAGTGATATGACTTCTTTGACATTGGATTACCCCAGATGACCTAGAAATGACCTTGAAAATGTTGGTGTACCTCCAATAGCTGACATACACTAATGACCATACACCATGGCTGGACCCCACAGACCTTGAATGAACCTTAAAATTTCCAGGCCCTGAATGTTGGCGCACAACCCACCAAGTTGGCATGACCATACACCCATTTGCAGTGACTGACCTAAGTTACCCCAGATGAATCTGGAAATAACATCTTGAAAAAAATTGTCTTCAATGCTGACTATACCCACCAGGTTCATGGCCATACACCATGTTAAGTGATCTGAACTTGTATGACCCCCACGACCTTGAAATTACTTCAAAATTTTTGTCACTGAATGTTGAATCACCCACCAGTTTTCATCATCCTCCCACTTTTTTAGTGGATTTGACCTTGAATACCCCCATGACCTTTAAATGACCTTCAAATTTTGGCATCAAATGGACCTCAGCCACCAAGTTCATCACAAATCCTACCACAATTGACAAGATTTAAAGCATTTAACCCATTTTGGACCGCATTTGACCGTTTGACCCAAGCCACATACCCATATCCGAACTCATCCACCTCCTACTTGAGTGACATCTATGGTGGCAAGAAATGGGCACCCATACTTGCTCAGATAAAAGATTCGTTGTTTACAAGGTTTGTGGCAATTTAACCCTATTTTTGACCATATTTGACCGCATTTTTGACCGGCATTTGACCTTTGACCCAAGCCACATGACCAATCTCCGCGCTCATCCACCACCTTACTTGATTGACATCTATGGTGTGAAGATGGCACCCATACTTGCTAAGATAAACAGATATCGTGTTTACAATGTTTATAGCAATTTAACCCGATTTTTGGACCATATTTGACCTTTGACCTATGACACATACCCATGTCAGATCCAGGCCAACGTGTACTTGAAGATACAATCTATGTTCTAAAATGGACCCCCACACTTGCTTAGATCCAAAGAGATCTCTTGGACCCACACACCCACACGCACGTAACCGAAGAGCCTTTTCTATAGTCCCCCTCGCCAACAAGTTGGTGTGGGACCACAATTGAAATATTCAAGTTGTCCCCTATGCTTGGAAAGAGTTTCATAATGTACCCCCTTTTAAAATCCTAGAGGAAACAAACCAAGATAAGCCCTGAAATCGTGTCTACAACTCCTTAATAGGTGCAACAAGATTTTGGGGCATCCTATGATTTCATATAGATAAGATTTTGATATTGGGATTGCTTAATTTGAATGTAAAACATGGGCTGTAAAATATAGTCAATTCGAAATTTCACAATTTTTGTACCAAAGAAATCTCAGATTAATCATTTCACATGGGGATGTTTTTGATGAAAGCTTTTACATTAGTGCGGATCAGAATTTTCACATTTTTTTCGGACAAATCAGAACCCGTTATGTGAAATCTGGAAATTTTTATGGGTTACAAAATATTTTCCGTATAAAGTAAGTATCATTTGTCGATTGATTTTTTTTTCGGCGAGTTGGGGAGTGACGACGGCTTCCCTTGGATCCGCTATTGATATTACCTAATTTTTGAATACCCATACTTAATTAAGACAATCGAAACTTTCAATTCCCCCTTTTGGCACATCTCCCTTCGCCATCTTTCTCTTTCTCCTCTCTCTCTTCTCTCTTAGCTCTCCTCTCTCCCTCCTTCTCTCGCCTTTTTCTCTCTTTCTCTCCCCTCTTTTTTGCTTCTCTCTCTCTCTTTCTCTCGCTCTTTTTTTTTTTTTTGCTTCTCAAAAGTGGTGCGGCGATCGCCGCCCCTGGCGCATAGCGTGCGCCGGCCCTGATACATTAACTTACCTCGGGACTTACCATGTCTTGGCAGGCACCTATTATAATTACTGCACAATTTAAAGGGCCCTTTTTTTCCTGTTTTTACACATTTCGGGGCCGAACCATGGCTGAACGATTCAATGAAACTACGTGTAAAATACAAACCGTTCACTACAAGACTGTAAAAATTCACATTATGTAGCGAATCACATCAAGACCGTGCCGTAGCTCCAATACCTCATGTAGTCAATTCACACAGTACCGAACGTGTAGCGAGCTCGAATACTCCTACAACAAACACCATGTACCACCCGGGGGGAAAAACATCCTACAGTGACACTTACAAAACGAGCATGTAATTCCACATGATTTTCACCGTGGCCGTTTCACACCAGCAAAGTGTTCGCCATTTTACATCCCAGCCTGCATCAGGGATCCTGGCTGTATTCGCCCCGGTATCGCTTTGTTTTGAAATCGGCTTACCCAAAACACCTAATTGAATGTTTATTGATCAGTTCCAATAAGCTCGTATTCTAGGAACTATTTTAAGCGAACGATGACATCATCATTGACCAATCAACGGTCGCTATAGTTTCGGAAGACATATCCCGAAAAACAATGAGTAACAAAGAAAAGGAAATATTTGCGAAAAGGCTTTGATTACGACTGAACTTTGAGCGGTCCAGAGAGGGGCGGACTCACACAAATTGAATAAATAATCAAAGCCTTGATAAAAGGCTAGTGGTTATCTTGAGCAAGTTTGTTGGCTATACAACTTAACTTGGAAGAATGTTTTGTTATGTTGGGGTCAAAGGTCAAGTAGGGTCATTGGAGGTCAAAAGGGCATATGGGCCATAAGAGGGCATTCTGTGCATACCATAGAGTTCTGGGCCGGTGGTTTCTTTAATAGTATTTTACTAGGCGGTCCTTAGATTTGGCTATCACCTGTGTTTTGCGATCACCTGGATTGAATGACCCTCCGGTTTTGCAGTTCATTTGACCTTGAACGACCCCTGATGTCCTCGTTATGAGCTATATCATTTTCGTCATCAACAATCGCCCCGCCCACCAAGTTTCGCCTGGATACTAAAGTTTACCCCATTTGACCTCCTTTGACCTTGAATGACCCTGATGACCTTGCTGTGACCTTTAAGATTTGTGGCATCAACAATCAACCCCACCCTCAAGTTTCATGTCCATACACCAACACCAATGTTTACCCCATTTGACCTTTGACCTTGAATGACCCCTAATTCCCCACTAGCTGAGCATACCCGCTAGATGAGTATACTGGCATGTTTTGACCTAATTAGCGCCCCGGGTGCTTCATATCCATACGTCAAAGCACAGCCAAGTTACCCAATAATGGCTCTACATGACTTTTGACCCCAAAATAACCCCTCGAAAACGTGACCACAAAAATGGTACGGCGAAACTCTACCACCACACCAAAACTCATATTCATACGTAAAAGCATGGCCAAGCTACCCGAAAACGACCCCTGAATGACATTTGACCCCAAAATGACCCCTCGAAAATGTGAACACAAAACTCGTACGGCAAAACTACCACCATACCAAAACTCTTATCCATATATCAAAGCACAGCCAAGTTATCCAATAACGACCCCTGAATGACCTTTGCAGAGCTGCCAACATTGAGATTTTGGAATCAGGGAGATTTGATTAGAAGCAGGGAGATTTTTTTTTTAAATTGTAATACCTAGGTCCTCAAGATGGATAGAGCCAATGGATACTGCCTTAAAGATCAATTGAAAGCTTCCACATTTAAGGAACTGTCACAGGAACTCAGTCCATTTGGATATTTTTTAAAGAATGACATGAAAGGTTGAAGTAAAGTCAACTTGAAAAGGTTTGTAACTTGAAAACGGAGCCACCTACATGGACTGCATCATGAGATAGAGCTCTTTAAAATAAAGCTTTTCCAAAAAAATTGACAGGGCTCCACCGTCTGACAGCCCCCATTTAAGAAATTGTCAGTAGGAACTAAGTCCATATGGAGATTTAAAAAAAAATATTGAAATGAAAATGTCTAAGTAAAGTCAACTTTAAAGGCTCATAACTTGAAAACGGAGCCATCTACAAACATATGAACTGCATCATGAGATAGAGCTCTTTAAAATAAAGCTTTCCCGAAAAAAATTGACAGGGCTCCGCCGTCTGACAGCCCCCGTTTAGGGAACTGTCAGTGGGAACAAAGTCCACAACCAGGCACTAAAATAATTATAACTTAACACTTTTGCATTAATAGCAATGACGGAGCAATATTCAAAAAGGCAAACAGCAAATCACAACAGGTTCATTATCTTGTAGGCCTATCCCTTTGCACCACTGGAGTTAATTTGTTAACACTTTAAGACACAGCATAGCCTATAGCAGTTAAATGGTTAAATGTGAAAATATTGCTGTGCTGGTCCATCCGAAAGTCGGGAGAAAAACGATGTCAAAAATAGAGCCGGGAGTTACCGTTTAATTTCCTA
>JAMKCH010068823.1:0-28861 GCA_023653785.1 Ophioderma brevispina
ATTGACGGCCATTTGCAAGGGGTCGGAAGATGATCTAGTGGGTGGGACGGTTCTGTTTACCAGAGTTAAAAAAAACTCATAGCACGTAATGTCTACAATTCCTAATGACACCTAAAAAATACACTGAGGTCATTAATTTCTCTTCTATAGGACAGAGTAAGAAGAGAAAGATCAGATAGCCTTGTGTTGTAAACTTTCTGGTAGCCGAGAATAATTTTTGTGGTCCCTTCTTCTCTGGATCTCTTCAACAATACTGATGTTACGTTTGGAGGTTCCGCACCAGAGGCAACTACCATATTCCACATAGCTACGTACAAGGCAGTATACAATGTTCTAGAAAAACATTTTGAGGCATTAAAACCCACAGCTCTTTTGAATCATACCAAGTTTTTTGTTACATTTACCAACCATTCTATTAATTGTGCTCATTCCAGACAAGAGTTGAGAATATTGTCAATGCCAAGGTCTTTAATTGTACCTAACAACGGTCCTAAAACAGTCCCATTCATTTTATAATCATACTCAATTACATAACTGCGCCTGGTAATGGATATAATTTTGACATTTGAAGGCGTGAAAATTAGGTCCCACATTTTGCTCCAGTTTATAGAGAGGCATCAAATGTCTTACTTTGCATTAGATCCATCCGACACAGTAGTAATATTCTTATAAACACTTGGAATCATCTGCAAAAGAGCTAAAAGTGAGTTCTGGCAACACTGGGCATGTGTCGTTGATGGTATAAAAATAAAAAGCATTGGCCCCAAAATTGGAACCTTGAGGCACACCTGACACCACAAGGAAGCCAATCAGATTATCCCCCAACATCATTTACAACCTCCTGGGTCCTACCAGTTAAATAAGCACGAAACCATTGAGAAAGTTCAGAGCACTTTGTGAAGTAATAAAGTGACAAACACTATCGAAGGCCTTTGAAAAATCTCGGTAAATCATGTCGACTTGCCCAGAGTTGTCCAGAATAGAACTGACTTCATGAAAGACTGATCAAGCTGGTTAACCCGTTGAACGACCTTTTACAAACCATGCTGTAAATGGTATAAATTGGTCTTTAATAATGGAAATCCCATATCAAAAACTGCCCGTTCCATCACTTTCCTTCCCCAAAATACATAATAATGACACTGGTCTATAATCCCGTATAGGTTGTTTATCACCTTTTTTATAGACAGGAAACTACATTGGCTCTCACCAGTCCTCTGACATAACTCCATATCTTAAGGATCGATTAAATATGTGGCACAAAGGAGAAACAATTTTGATTTGCACACCACTCTTTTCAAGACAAGACCCTGGAGAAATCCCTTTGGGTCCAACAGCTTTGGAGATCGACATTAAGGTTAACCAAAAGCTCCAGAACATCGCCTTCAGCTATCTGGTACTGCCCAAGGATGGTAGCTACTGAAGCCAAGTATGTCTGGAAAACGACCCTTGATTATGGCTGGTAAAAAACAGAGTAAAACTATTTGTAAAAAGAGTTGCTTTGTCCAGCAGTGTAGTAAAATCTCCCTCCAACTTCAATGACCTTGTGGAGAGACTTTTACTTCAAGAGTCTTAGTTCTAAAATGTGTCCAGATCTCTTGGGATATCAACAAATGCAGCACCGAGACTGTCAACATAACAGGGTTGGCAATTTCCCGGGAAATCCTAGATTCCCCCTAGGGCGGGAAATTGTGGGAAATACCGGGAAATATGGGAAATACCGGGAAATACGGGGAACTACCGGGAAATACCTGGTCCGATACCCGGGAAATACTATAGATGTAAGTTTGCAATTTGAAGACCCTCATTCAAGGGTTAACCTCAAATAACCTACATATTAAAGTTTAATGTTGTGGTGATAAGCTGAGTAATAATGTTTGAATGGTTTAAAAGTTAAGGTTCATCCACTGTCCACTAATTGATTTAATAAACCAACCCAACACAAAGCATAGGTATTATTTAGATAAGCAGATGTGGCTACCCTGGGCTTGGGACTTACATTATTTTGACAATCAGAACTCTTCAGTTCTGAGGAGCTCGAATTGCTCCAAGCTCCTACAAGCTTTCCTCACATCTTTCAGGGAGACTCAATAAGTTGAGTTCCGTCTTACTTGAAAGAGCCTGTTTTTTGCGTCGGGGGTCGCCTTTAAGCGACCCGACTATAGAAACCATTGCTCTCAAAATTGGAAGGAGTCTATTTTCTATAGCCTGAAGGTCATTTCCATTAAATGTTTCTTCTTTTATGAAAATGATCTACGTACAGCTACTATTAATTTTGGAGTTTAGTGTTGGGTGTGTATGCGATGCATTTCAGACAAGAATAACTAATTTGCATATTTGAATGGCCTTACAAAACATTTCTTTGATTTTAGTCTCTTGAAGACTGCTTTTTGATGGAGTTTTGGTGTGTAAACGTTGCAGGGATAGATAAAGGGTGAGTCACTTAAAACGTTTGCAGGGATAGATAAAGGGTGAGTAAACAAATAGGAGAGTTATAAGTAAGAAAAGATCAGGCACGTAGAGTTATACTACGTAATGATGAAGCTTTAACATGTATTGTGTTGATATTATTTTAAGACGAAGTTTTAGGTAACATCTTATTTGAAAAGACAGAAGGTTAACCTATGTTAAATTAAAGCTTTTATAACTTGGGGATTCAGTTTTTTAACAAATTGCGCCCAATTGGGCGTTGTCTATTTCTTATTTGAAATGAAGGAAGGTGTAACTATGTTAAATTAAAACTTATAACTTGGATTCAGTTTTAACACATTTTGCGCACAATTGGGCGTTTTTTCTATTTTCTTTATTTGAAATGACAGGAAGGTGTAACCTATGTTAATAAAGCTTATAAATGGGGATTCAGTTTTATCACATTTTACGCCCAATTGGCGTTTTTTCTATTGTCTTTATTGAAATGATAGGAAGGTTTACCTGTGTAATTAAAGTTTATAACTTGGGGATGGATCAGTTTTTTTAACACATTTGACGCCCAATCTGGGTGTTTTTTCTATTTTTTTTGAAATGATAGAGAAGGTGTTAACCTATGGTAAATTAAAGCTATATACCTTGGGATTCAGTTTTAATTTTAACAACATTTTTCGCCCAATGGGCGTTTTTTCTATTTTCTTTATTGAAATGACAGGAAGGTGTAACCTATGTTATAAATTAAAGATTATAACTTGGGGATTAAGTGTTAACACATTTTGCGACAATTGGCGTTTTTTTTTTAATTTTTCTATTTTCTTTATTGAAATGATAGGAAGGTGTACCCTATGTTAATTTAAAGCTATAACTTAAGGATTCAGTTTTAACACATTTTGCGAGCCCAATTGGGCGTTTTTTCTATTTTCTTTATTGAATGATAGGAAGGCGTAAACTATGTTAAATTAAAGCTGATAACTGGGGATCAGTTTAACACATTTTGCGCCCAATTGGGCGTTTTTCTATTTTCTTGATTTAAATGACAGGAAGGGTAACCCCCCTGATCCTACAATTAAAGCTTATACTTGGGATTCAGTTTTTTAACACTTTGCGCCCAATTGGGTGTTTTTTCTATTTTTTATTTGAATGATAGGAAGGTGTAACCTATGTTAAATTAAAGCTTATATGGGGATTCAGTTTTAACAACATTTTCGCCCATTGGGCCGTTTTTTCTATTGTCTTTATTGAAAATGACCGGAAGTGTAACCTATGTTAATTAAAGGCTTATAAATTGGGGATTCAGTTTAACCACATTTGCACCAATTGGGCGTTTTTTCTATTTTCTTTATTGAAAATGATGGAATGGTGTAACCATGTTACAGTAAAGCTTAGAACTATGTGAGGTCAAGGTCACACACCAAGGTCAAAGGTGAACGGGAGATCAAGTTGTAAACAAGGTGATTGGTTCTAAGGCAATCTTATGCTAATGAATTCAAAATCTACTTTATTCAGTTATTGAGATTTTCTTTTGAACATGTTCGGTAATTAAAAGTGCAACTAAAACTAGAAAACAATCTACTCCTTTAAATGCTTTTAATGTTGTTCTTATTTCTTGTAAAATTATGCCTGGCGACCCGACAGTTCAGTTTTTTTTAAATTACTTGTTTATATGGACATGCAGTAATTGAGCCCATGTTGTGCACCTAAATGAACTCAGGAGAGTTATCAGCTCTCCTCGTATTATATAAATGAAGGCCTGGACAAACAATAATAGGTGTTTTGGTTCTTTTGAAAAAGGACCAGCTACATGTGTACACTTGCAATTGGATAAGTGATTCATTGGATTCATTATGAATTGAATGCATGATATAATGTAGAATAAAAGCTGCCATGCATGGCTTCCAGCAAGTTCTAAACTGTGCATCATAACATGCATATGTACTTGGGGGATGGCAGGACATGTGCACTACACTGTCTGTGGGCAAAGTTCATTTCTTACCTGGCCAATTTAGGGAATATTTTCTATCATGACAGCTATTTAGCCACTTATATTTTTAGTCATTTTAATGTATTAAAATAAATGTGAGAGAAATGATGGATTAAATTGAATGTGCAACAGTGATTAAAAATGAAAAAAACACCATCAACCCCATCCCATGGGATTATTAACATGGAAAGGCTTATTATCGGTTGTTAGTAATTTTATGCTATTTTAAAGAAAATTAAGTTCGAAAATATCACTTTTTGAGTATTTCACGGTATTTCCCAGTATTTCCCGTTTTGGCCAAAATTATGCATGGTGTGTATTAACGGTAAATACGGTATTACGCCCGGTAATTTCCCCGGGGCGGAAATACGGCCAACCCTGCAAACGTACCGTAATCATTAAACTTAACTTACAAGCCAGATTTTTCAGTTTATGTCTCGTCTATGGAAAAGTGGCCCAATGGTTGGGGCGATTAGATTTTTAGCTCGCCTCCAAGCAGTTTCTTTTCTTATTTTGAAAAGACGCGACTTCAGCATCAATCCCAACCCGGGGCTGAGGCATCCCTAATTTTAATTTTAGAAAATGCATATCCAAAATGTTTGTGAAAATCCTAAAGGAAATTTTTCCACGACAAATTTTGGCGTTTTTTTTTCATTTTCTTTATTAGCAAATGAATAGGAAGGTTACCTGTGTCTAAATTAAAGTTTTATACCTTGGGGATGCAGTTTACACATTTTTCTCGCCAATTGGCCGTTTTTTCTATTTTCTTTATTTGAATGACAGGATGTGTCACCTATGTTAATTACATCTGATAAAGCTTGGGATTCAGTTTTAACACATTGTGCGCGCCAATTGCGGGCGTTTTTTTCTATTTTCTTATTTTTTGAAATGATAGAAGGTGTAACCTATGTTACTTAAAGCTTATAACTTGGGGTATTCAGTTTTAACACATTTGGCTCCCAATTGGGCGTTTTTTTCTATTTTCTTTTGTGAAATGATAGGAAGGCGTACCTATGTTAAATTACAGGTTATAACTATGGGGGTTTCAGGTTTAACACATTTTGCCCCCATTGGGCGTTTTTTTCTATTTACTTTATTTGAATGACAGGAAGGTGTACCTATGTTAATAAAGCTTATAACTTGGGGATTAAGTTTGAACACATTTTGCACCCAATTCGGGCGTTTTTTCTATTTTCTTAATTTGAAATACAGAAGGTGTAACCTATTTACATTAAAGCTTAGAACTATGTGAGGGGTCAAAGGTCACACACCAAGTCAAAGGTGAACGGAGATCAAGTTGTAACAAGGATTGTTCTAATGCAATCTTAGGCTCATGTATCAAACGCTACTTTAATCAGTTATGAGATTGCTTTAAATGTTTCTTTCATAAAAGAAAGTGCACTTAAAACTAGAAAAGCATCTACTCCTTTAAATGCTTTTTAATGTGTTCTTATTTCTTGTAAAATTATGCCTGGCACCCGACACCGTTTTTTTTAAATACCTTGTTTATATGACAGGCAGTAATTGAGCCCCTTGTTGTGCCACCTAAATGACTCAGTAGAGTTATCAGCTTCTCCCTCTATTATATAAAATGACGGCCTGGACATCATAATAGGTGTTTGGTTTCTGAGAAAAGGACCAGCTCATGTTAACTTGCAATTGGAAGTGATCCTTGGATTCATTAAGAAGTGAATGATATAATTTAGAATAAAAGCTGCATGCAGGCATCCAGCCAGTTCTAACTTTTGCATCATAACATGCATATGTACTTGGGATTTGGCATACATGTGGCACTCACGTCTGTCTGGCAAAGTTTCATTTCTTTACCTGGCCAATTTAGTGATATTTTCTATCTGCAATTGGTTTTGGAGTTAAAAATATTTTTTGTAGTAATTTTAATGTATTAAATAAATGTTGAGAGAAATTATGGATTAAATTGAAATGTGCAACAGTGGATAAAATGAAAACCATCAACCCCCCCCGGGTCATTTATTACATGAAAGTGCTTATCTATCTGTGTTTGTTTAGTTAATTTTTCATGATATTTTAAAGAAATTAGTTCGAAATACACTTTTTGAGTATTTCCCGGTATTTCCCGTATTTCCGTTTGGCCAAAATATGGGCTGGTGTAATTTACCGGTAAATACCGGATTTACCGCCTGTAATTTCCCTGGGCGGGAATACCTGCCCCCTGCAACGTAATCCAGTAACTTACCTACAAGCAGATTTTTTCATTTATTTCTCAGTCTACTAAAGTGCCCCATGGTTGGGCGATTAGATTTTTTAGCTCGTCTCCAAGCGTTTCTTCTATTTTGAAAGTGATGGGACTTCAGCATCAATCCAACCCGGGGCTGAGGCATCCCTAAATTTAATTTTAGAATATGCATATCCCAAATGTTTGTGAAAATCCTACAGAAATTTTCCCTTACCATTTGCCTCAATTTACATGTATTAAGCTTATAATACCTCCACTAAATCATGTTGCCCAAAGCATGACACGCCACCATTAAATCAGCTGCCTATAAAATGGTACACAAAACGGGCCTGCATTTTAAACGCTCGATTCTAGCATTAACTGAAAACTAAGCAACTTGTGATCATTATGAAATTCCTCATTTGATCATAACACCATCATGAAACCTTAAAGGACGTTCGTTGATTTGATGATTGATTGTAGTAAAAATGAGACCAGGATTGGGGTGATGGGGTCTGGTCTATCATCATTTCGTCTAATTCCATTTCGTCTAATACCACTTGTTCTAAAAACACCGACCATTTCGTCTAAAATCAGAGGGTCTATGCCCCTAGGCTAATAACCGCTTGTCTATTGCTCACTTGATTCATAACCAGATGCAATTGCCATTTTTTGTCTAAAACCATTTCGCATAATCCATAGGTCTAATTTCCACTTAGGTGTAATATCATTTGGTCTACACCCATTTAGTCTCATAACCAGTCGGTATAATAACCATTTAGTCTAACCCATTTTGTCTAAACTCCTTTCGTCTAATGACCATTGTCTAAATTTAAAAAAAACCCCATTTAGGGTCGAGCAAAATAGTCATCATCAAATTGAAATTTTCATTGCTTTATGAGTGAATATTGTCATGGTTTGAGTAAAGTAATAATTGATGTCCATGGATCACAACTTTTGTTTTGGTAAAAAATACAGCGTCGTTGGTGAGATATCAACAATTAAAGATGAAATGGCGCCCTCCTCGAGGTGGTGGGACGGAATTGAAAAAGTGATATAATAAATAAAAATAAGCGGTATCACAAAATTGTTTTTGATATTTAAGAGACACCTTAGTAAGATAATGTTTGAACCAAACTGTGACCTTGTGGTGCTAGAATTAAAAAAATTATAAAAAAATAATCACTAATTCCGTCCCCCCACTTTTGTGAGGGTTTTTTTTAAGTGCACGAACAAACAAAAATATAAATTCAGCAAACTTCGACCATCAAATATTAGGGCAACTAATATTCTAACAAAGAAATTGACATATCAGTTTTTAATTCAATTATCTTGATATTTGTATGGTTTTTATTGTTTTGAGTTCCTCAATTTTTGGTGTGACGGAGCATTGTGGTGGGACGGAATAACACATGGAGGGGCCTGAATTTTGCAGTTAATCAGAGTTTTAGATGTTTTTATGTAATTCAATCAACTATCTCAGATTTTAAGAAGTGAAAGAAACTGTATTCAATCTGGCCCACATCATTTAAAAAAATCTAGAATCACCTTGATTGAAAAACTTTTATTCATTCTTTGAGTCATGCATCGTATGATTATGATGTAGACACCCAAATGTATCAAATACAAAGTCTGCCCGGACCTCCGGAACTATCTTCAGTGTCTCGGAAAATTGACTGGGGTACGGGGGGATGGGTCCATTTTTTTATGACAAAGGAAGTGGTTTCCAGAGGTTGTGGTTGAATGATTGGTACCATAACCAATGTTAAGGCCAAGTCCAAATCCTGGGGGTAGAACCAGGCGAATGCAAGTATGACCCTTAGTATGTTCTTAGAAAGATTCCACCTCCCATTCCAATTGGGACACGAGGTTAAGGTTACATCATCTATGTTACCTGAGCACTGTTGGACATTATAGGCAATCCTGCCTATAACATCACCTGCCTAAAAAACTAAAGTGTTTTAATTCCAGAAAATTTTTTCAAATTCAAATAATATTCAGTAACCATGGTAACTGATGTTTTTTGTTTGAATTAATAATACCTTGTCTTGGTGGAAATACATTATTACTGACTTAATGTATACTATTTCACTAAAGTTAGTTTCAAGACAATTTGTCCAAGGTTTGACACTTATACAATAACAAATAGTAATGCTTACAAAAATTCCGTCCCCACACAATCGACCATTTTTTTTAAACACATGCCTATGTAAATTGTGGTAGTCTCTTTTTTCATTCTTTGAATGTTAATATTAGGATAGTTGGTACTATATATCAGTGTTAAAAATTTAATTTCATATCCTTGTACTTTGATAAAAATTACGGAAACGTTTGGTGTTAAAATTATTGTGACGCTATCGTTTCCGTCCCACACATGATTAAATTCGCGTTGCCATGGAAACACTCTACAATCCTTTCTTCTTTTGTTTTGTTTGGTATATTTTAGTTATAACTAACTTGTTTCATAACACAGACATTAAAAACCATGATCACCCTACTAAAACAACAACGAGGCAGATGCAACTGCAAAAGTTCTATCAATTCCGTCCCGAACAAAACCACAAACAGTATTTTTGGCTCTGACCCTTAAACCGTCTAAACCCATTTTTGTCTAAACCCCTTTCGTCTCATGATCAGTTGGTCTAATTACCATTTAGTCTAAACCCATTTTGTCTAAACCCATTTCGCTAATGATCAGTTTTTGGTCTAATGACAATTTAGTCTAAACCATTTTGTCTAAACCTTTCCGGCGAATGGACCATGGGTTCTAAATACCATTTAGTCTTACCCATTTTGCCGAAACCCATTTCGTCTAATGATCAGTTGATCTAATAACCATTAAGTCTAAACGCAAAAGAGAGAATATATGGCCGTCATGAGGAAGATAATCATCAGCCTATCTGCCTACAGATGGTAACCAACTCAAAGAGGTCAGGGCTTCAGTACCATTGGGTCCTATGCTGCCCACAACAAGACTTCCCTGTCACGCAAAGGACAATCTTGAAATGAATGAGCAATCTGGTATCGCCAATTCAGCCAAGCTGAAGGTTTAGGTATCCTGTTATAGGGAGACCTGGACCATGGCACCCTACAACACCAGACTTTTTTTATGCGAGTACAAACACACCCTGGCTGAGCCAAGTCCAAATAGTGTCCATCTCCATAGTATTTAGTTTCTAGTCCGAAGATTGTTTGGCTTAGTCCTTATATAGAAATTGATGCCCTGACAGGCAGAGGTGGAATATCGTTTCCTTAGTCATAATGTCCTGTCCCAACATGGACTGCAAAGTACCTATGAAAGGAGCATTCAGAGTGAAACTATAAGTCTTGAGGAACTAATTGTCCAGGTTCCAGGTAGAATATCGATCCTTAGGAATTATGCCCAAGTCCGACGAGGACGGACTATCAGTCGTAGGAATTAAATTTCCATGCGGTAGGTAAACTACTGTTCTTAGGGATTTGTGTTCAGTCCGAGAATGTTACGCATTCTAACAAATTTCCACTCTTATTACTAGTCGTGACAGTCTGATAGATGCATCAATCAATCAAGAAAGAAAGACAGACGTTTCAGCCTACAAAGGAAGTAGGAAGTGAGTTCTTTCAAAACGTACTGGCTCGCATAAAAAAAAAAATCTTAAAGGTGCAGTGAGAGATTTTCCAAAAGGTGTCAGCATGTTTTACATTGAAATATAACACATCAAAATCACTTTTTCCTCTCTTTAAGACATTTCTGTAAAGCCAAATAAGAAATCTAGTCAGTGTCTAATCTATATGAAATTACTATTTGACACAATAGTTGGGTGTCCAAAATCTCTCGTTGTCAAATTAAAAAGTCCACAATTTTTAATGTCATCAGTTTCAAATATTTTTAATTGTATGCTGTTGCTGCACACTAAGAAAAATGGGACTTAGAATTTTTCCGGGGGGGGGGGGGGGGGGGGGGGGGGGGGGGGGGGGGGGGGGGGGGGGAGGGGGGGGGGGGGTTTTTTTTTGTATTTTTTTTTTTGCTTTTTTTTTATTTGTGTTTGTTTTTGTTGTTTTTTCTCATTTTTATTTTGTTTTCTCTTTTGTTTTTTTTTTCTTTTTTTTCTTTTTTTTTTTTTTTTTTTTATCTTGCTCTATGTGCCCCTCAGCCTCCACTCTTCACAATGGTTCATCAGCCTGCGCCCCCCAAAGTTTCTCACCGCCCATAACAGGTGCTATCCCGCATTTACATCCCTCGTTTTGGTTCTTTGAAGAACCTCATCCTTGTCTTACCGAGCCTTTTTGTTTAAAACATTGTTACCAAGGGGTGTGGTGACGGGCGTTGGTTTAACCACCTCCCTTTGGGATTTCTCTGCTCTGCTTTTGATACCAGTGATAGTTAGGTCTTTTTCCTTTCCATTGACTCCCCAAATAAGTCCCAACATATCAATCAATCAATCATGACATTTCTATAGCCATATACCACACAATTTGCACTAAGTCGCTGCAAACAGCAGCAAAATACAAAGCACATAAGCATATAAAGAAACAAGATAGCTATTGATTATAAGCCGGTTCAAACATATGACTTTCAGTAAGGTTTCTATGAAATGTCAATAGTCAGCACACTTGATGCTTTTCATGAATGCTTGATTCAGAGTTTCGGAGCATAAGCAAGAAATGATTCTATCGCAAATGTGAATGCTGGTTCCTTTCGCGCTTGGTTCAACAAAACAGATGGAGACGACACAGAAGTTGAGCGTACCGTCGCTGATTCGACTGAATATTATCATGTCTTATTGATGCCTTTTTGGATTTGCTGTTAATGGTTTGAAAACCAGAACCATACTTATTGAATTTAAATCATGCGTTGTTTGATAGGTAACCAAGAAGTGGTTACCTAAGTGGATACCTAGTATGGCTTTTCGCAATGAACTCATAAAGTCCCGATCGCAAAATGGTTAATTTTCTAGAGAAAAATAGGCGAAAGTCCAATTTTGCGCATGTGTTTTGGAAAATAAGGGTAAATATGGAAAATGCCAGTCTTGGAAAGTGTAAGGTGTACATTTACTCTGGGAAAGAACGGAGTACACAATGAAAAAATTGAGAATGTAATTATGATATTAGGCCTATTTAGTTAAAATAAAATAAACAAGCGGCTATATCCTAGGGCCAGAGGTCAGAAGGACGACTATCCCTAGGAACCACCATCCCCCGGGCTATTTCTCTAGGGGGATATATCTCATTTGACACAGGTATATAATGGTGGTAAATATGTATATAGGCTCGGAGAAACTGGCGAGCACAGAATTAAAAAAACGAAAATACAAGGTCCCGAACCCGGAGCCTCTCGCTTTATAGGCGTGAGATGGAGAAATACCACTGGACCACAGAGGACTGTGTAATGGCGATACCAGTGGACGACGCACTAATGTATTTCAGTCTTTATTCCGAGTTTCAAGCGGCCGTAATTATATTTTTTTGTATATAGAATGGGAGGGCCTTCTTATATGAAATGATTCTAGCAGAATCTATGACGAAGCGAACTCAATTCAATGCACGCGAGGCGGCATCTGGCGTCTCTCACCCAAAGACCCTATTTTTTTGAGTTCAGATGTCACCGAATGCCATGGGGTTTTGAAGCGCAGCCTTACCCCATTCCATTTCATATGTGAATCCCCCCCCCCACCCCCCGATTCTCAGGGTACCAATTTGGTCAAAAACACGGGTTGATGCTTTTGGTTGGAAGATGAACATGAGCTGCGCAAACTAAAAGTTATAAACACGATATACCCTACTAAAAGTTCACACAATAGTGTTTAACATTGTGAAATTAACGTTATAGATTTTAATGCAGGGGGGAATGAGATAGGCAAACGCGAAAGCCAAAAAATTGTTATTGCATTTTGACTTTTTTTTAATTTTTTGTTCGGGGCCGCGTAAAACTTTCCTCCTTCCTTTTTTGAGTGTTTTTTTAAAGATTTTCAATGAGTAAAAATTGAAATAATAATAATGATTTAATAATATATGACCCGCTAAATAAAACACAATTGCTAATAAAAGCAAATTCGCCGCCGTCTTCTGAGGACCAAACTTGTTTTTTTTTATATTGTTTTGTTTTTCTTGGACTATTAATGCCGCACAGGTCTGTTATGCATGAAACTAAGCTACCTGAATATTTGGGAGCAGAACGAATGTACTACTGGGTGCCCGTAAAAAGGTATATTTTTTCAGAGATTGTCCACCCAAAACAATTTTTTCAGGCCATGATCAACTGAGAGGATAGGCTTTCAGATTAATATTTTGTATAATTTTGTATTTCTGTTATCATCTTTAATCATCTTTAGCTTAGAAAAAGCTGTTTTCAAGAAAAAGCTGTTCCAATATTAGTATCTAACCATTTTGGCCAACACTATGCCAGTACGATCTCGAATGCTGTGTTACATGCTATTATTTAGGTAAGAGCATAAGACGAGAAAAGAAAAAGAAAATGCATCACACACCACAATACATTTTACCATGACAACATTGCAACAATGTTCTGCAAAATTTGACCAAGCAATAAATTATGAAAGGTCAACTTAACAATCACAATTATGCCTGAAATGTGTGATGATGAATGGGCACTGTTAAGAAAAAGCTACGGTAACGTATAAAGCGTCTGAATTCGGAAATAGAAATAAGGTGCAAATCATGTCATTTAGTTTTTTTTTTTTGTGTTTTTATTTATTGTAATATGGCTCCTCGTTTTAATGCATTAGACAAAGGTGGAGTAGACGAATGCGTCATTAGAAGAAGAAATGGCATTAGTCGAAATGGTTTTAGGACATATGGTCATTAGACCAGTGGTCAGTAACGGAAATGCATTAGACGAAATGGTTTTAGACAATCTTGTCATTAGACCAAATGGGCAGTAGACGAAAGGGCATTAGCGAAATGGTTTTAGACACAATCTGCCATTAGACCAAAAAAAGTGGGTCAGTGACGAAATGACATTAGACGAAATGGTTTTAGACACTCTCGGTGATTAGACCAAAATGGGTTAGTAGGACGAAATGGCCATTAGACCGGAAATGGTTGTAGACAACGTAGTGATAGACCAAACGGGTATTAGACGAAATGGTAGTAGACGAATGAGGTGATTAGACGAAATGGTAATTAGTCTAAGATGGTTCATAGAAAAGGAAATTAGAGTTATTGTTGGGCATTAGACTATGTGATTTTAGACAAAATGGATTATCTGACTAGGAGATAGACGAAATGATATTAGACGAAGTGGAAATCCCGGGTGCTGCAGGGGTTGTTAGGGGGGTTGTTGAGGTGTGTTGTTGTTAAGGAGGGGGGGGAGGTGTTGCCCAGAGATGGGTAAGGGGTGGGTGTTGGGGAACGGTGGGGTGTGGGAGGGGCAGGTGTGGCGGGGTGTTGGGTGATGTGGGGTGTTGGGGAGGGGGGCGGGTGGGGGGGGGCGGTGATTGGACGGCGGTGTTGGGGGATTGTAGTTGAGTGTTGGGGAGGGGGGGTTGGGGTTTTGCGGTGTGGGGATGGTGCGGGTGTTGGGGGTGTTGTGGATAGGGGGGGTGGTGGGGTGTTTGGGTGGTGGGTGTTGTAGTCTGCATTATCACATATGTTAGTCAGTGATCGCGACATTCGGCGGGAAGACATATTTATCGCATGGCGTAACATACGCGTTTGCCTTGTTGAAATATAATCTTGACGCAGCACGGCCTGGGCATGTGAGTCTGACAGGACTGCGGGCGAATATATCCCACCAACCCTCTTGTCGCTATGGTATAGGCTACATATGTATGTAAGCTGGCAAGAACAGGGCTGATCAGAGGATCAGTTACTAGGTTTATTCTTGAATTTATTTGAAATTGACCCAATAATGACAAATTTGTGTTTTATTTTAGCTATAAGGCAAGAATTTTTGTAATTTGCAAGGGGGGTGCGCCAGGGGCTTCGGTTGGAGTGAACTCAGGTGGTGGTCGGTGGTAATTATTCTACATGTATATTGACATTGAATTGCAATGATTACTGGATCTAAAAATTAGGGGTTCATTATTTACCTCATATAGCAGCATTTCAATGCCATGTCATGGATGCAATGAGAGTGACGAACGCTTTGAAAGTGGTTTAAAAAATCATGCAATTTCAGGCCAAATATGATGGGATTTAAAGGGGCATTTCGTGATCCACAACCTCGTCCCACACGACTTACCTTAGACAAAAAAGTTATTAAGATTTTATATCATCTGGAGCTTTTAGCATTGGTAATCATGCTTTACCAAATCGTATGTTCAAATTTGGTCGTATTCTGTGAAAATTTTGGAATAAGCTTTTACTCTCGGAACCAGGAATTAAAACAAGGTGGTGATGGAATAAGAAATGCACACTTTCATTTGCAAGTATTAATAGTTCAGTTA
The DNA here is from genome assembly GCA_023653785.1 of Ophioderma brevispina. Taxonomy (NCBI): domain Eukaryota; kingdom Metazoa; phylum Echinodermata; class Ophiuroidea; order Amphilepidida; family Ophiodermatidae; genus Ophioderma; species Ophioderma brevispina. The sequence continues at coordinate 14,990 of JAMKCH010068823.1, forward strand.
GCAGAAAGTATGGTAAACATGATGAACGGGGGGTTCAAGACTCATGGTCTGCGCCATGAGTTGGGGTATTATATACTAAAAGGATGGAGCGTTACATTTATTTTAACATTTTTGTCACATTTTTTCCTGTATAATTGTAGGAATTAACTGAGATGATTGGTGCTAGTTTACATGTATCCCTTACAAAATGTGACCCCCCCCCCACCAAAATATGCTTGCACAAGCTCGTTGCAAGCTGATACGAGATCGCAAAGAACACGCATTTGCGCACCGCAAGCAATGATGAACTTCTGCGCACATGCCACAAGCATCGCCAGCTTACAAGACGTTCACGAGCATATGTCACAATTTAATATTATTGCGTGTGCAAGCATGCAGCTGTAAACACGTACTAGCAGTGTGAATTCAAGCATCGCCAGAGTTGTGAGCAGTACAAATTTTAGCTTGCAGGTTTGTGCGCATATGCGCAGCAAGGACAGGAGGGAAGTGCTGAACATGCATTGTGGGAGGTCAAAGTCATCAGATCTTGGAGGGAAGACAACATGTAAGTGTATGTTGTGGTAAATTCAGTAAAAATTAATAATATTTAGGACATGTGGCTGAAATAAGACAGATGTCCATGAAATAGAGTATTAGCAGAACCTTAAACTTATTTGGGGAGTAGTGATATTATCACTCAGAGATCATTTTACCGGGAATACTTTTGACACCAGTACTTAAGGATCAGAATTTGGAAGAATGTTGTGTAGGATTAGGTCTCTCAATACATGTTGATTCTGCATTTGATGGAAGTACAGCACAGCTAGGTTCTTAATTGCAGTCAAAGATGGCATTTGAGGTGTAACTGTGACTGAATGCAGAACTGTCAATTCATTTTAAAGTGGAATTACCTGCGATTTTGTTCAATAATTGAATTGGTAGCATATGAGTTTCATTACAACTGTAAAATAAACATAAATATACATGCCATTATACTCAAGATACAAAAGGGTTTTGAAACGTCTAATTAAGTGTTACAAAATTACCAATGGTTAGAAAATTGGTATTAAGGGATTTACCCGATTTTTGGTACATTTTATATACTGTATATTCGGGCCTGATCGATCCACAAAAAAGATTTTGGGATAATTGCAGTGCTGACCAGTGTTAGTAGTGTTTATAGCAATTTGGTTTTATTAAAGGGGCATTACCTGATTATAAATTTGACAAATTTAGTTGTGAATGGGATTATAAAAGGCGGCAGGTTAATTTAAAGGAGCATTTCCTTATTTCACAGCCCTGGTATGCATTGTCTTCTTTTCAAGATATTGAATTTTTCCATTTTGTCACATAGCATGCAGCTAGCTGTTTATAGCATACATGTAAGGGCCAATTGGAGGTGACATGTTGATATAGGCTGTTATAATCACATTGCAGCATCAGTACCAATTAACCAAAACCCAAGCGCTGAAAATGTTTCACCTTCACCCAAAGGCTCATATATTTGAGAAAAATTGACCAGATTCTACTCCAAGACACCATTATTTTTTATGTTTTTTTCCTAGGTGTCTCAGCTTTTGATCATGAGCTAAGATCGCGGAAAGCTCGCGCAAGCACATACGAGGCTCTATTGTATGCGAGCTGGCACAAGCTTGTGCGTGCTCACATTGAGCTTGTGGGTGCTCGTCTGTTCCAAATACGAGCTCGTGAAGCTGTGCGCGCAGCTAAGCTCGCACAAGCACATACGAGCTCTATTGTATGAGAGCTGGCACAGGCTCGTGCGTGCTCACATTGGGAGTTCGTAAGTTGATCGTTCTGTTCCAAATACGCGCTCGTGTTAGCTCACAAGGTGATTGTTTTAGCTCGTAAAGTGATGTAATGAAGCTACGAAATGTGCTTGTAACGAGCTTGTTACGTTCTTGCAACAAGCTTGCAACAAGCTCACAAATATGCGCCGTCATTTTCATAAGGGATGCCTCATTTTTGATACATGTGGGTAATTTATCTGACAACACTTGTGTAAAATTCTTCTCTCTACCAAGAAGTATTATACTTTTCACAAAACCATTTTGAGTGAAGTGAGGGGGGTTTGGGGTGGAGGATCCTAGATGAGGCTCCCATCGGTGGAGGATTGTAGTAAAGTATAGGGAATTTGGACTTTTTGTACTTTCTTGTTGTGTATTTTGCTGTATCTTCATAACAGTGGGTACTGAATGTGATTAATCTTGTTTTCAGAAGATCAAATGCGCTTTCAAAATTAATCTAACTTTGATTAATTAAATTTATAATTATACTCGATTATAAACATAAAAACAATTGAATAGTAAATGTTAACTGAAAAAGACCGTGCTCCATTTTTTTGTTTGCTGGCACCAAATTTTCTGCAGAAAAGGTATTTCATTAATTTTACTTGCTCTATTAGTTGTATCTGTGAAGTGTAGGTAGAAAGATGTCATGACCTTTGACTAAGGACATGAGGATTTCCAGGAAGAAGGCCCCAATTTTTTTTTAACCCGGTGGTTTTTTTAAAACATACTTTGGAAATTGCTTTCCAGTGTAGATCAACCTGAAAGTGAAATAAGCCGAAGATACGCCGTCTTTATGTAATAATATGATGATTTAGTACTTATGTCGTGCACGACAGAAAGTCAAAGCACGGTGTTCTATGGGACAATTACGATAGCATGATAGTCAGGCAAGTTCAAACAAGTTATGTTTTCTGTTTGCTAATTGTTTGTCCAATAAACCTTTGGTGGTGAAAACGTTTGGGTAGTGTTTACAATCGATTCTGCTGAATTGAGAGAAATTTGTATCCAAAAAACTCTATGTCCACTTTATAACACTGTTAGATAGGGTGCACAGTGACCCACCATAGTTAGTTTATATTGGTATCAGATGGGATGGTAAAGGTAACAAAAAATCAATTGTGGGAAGAAAGAAAAATAGGCATGACAGTCCATAGTACACCACGGAATACAAATGTTCAAGTGCATAAATTTATAGATGCACAGATTCCAATTTTAGACAGTTGTTACCGTTGTCTAAATGATCCACCCTAGGGCCAAACACAATAAACTGTAAACCAAGTACCTTAAAATTGAACTTGCTAGAGGAATAACTTCAATCTGGTTCAAAAGCCATTAAACGTAGAGGCAAATAAATTCAAAATTTTTTATCCAATGTTGCCTTCTCAAATATTCCCAAAAAATGGCGGGGGAAAAAGATTTATTAAAATGGGTCTTCTGAGGCGACGGACGGAATTGTTAAAATAGGTACAATTATTTTATGAAGGATGATTTGAATTTTGACTTTTGTATGTTAGTGGTTGCCTGACTAGTCATCCATAAACTTTTAACAAATTCTAAATGTGTTTCTAAATAAGAAAAAACTTCAAAAAACCAGAGTTGTCCATTCCGTCCGTCGCATTTCTTCAGAAGAATCAATATTTTTCAAAAGTATAATTATCACATTTACATTTTATTACATAAAAAACTATCAGTTTTTAGGGTGATAAACCCTTCCATCAAAAATTGGAAAAATTAATTATATACAGAATGATACTTAAACCTGGTGCCATTTTTGCGACGGACGGAAAAAAAATTGCGACGGGACAGATTTCAAGGTCAAAGTGTCACAAAAAGCTCAAATTTTTAGACAGAACATTTTTATTATTATTTATCTATAAATGAATTTTTTTTTTGATAATAAAACGGTTAATTAGGATGGAAAAATATAAAGTGTTGCAACTTTTAAAAAAATTTTGAAAAAAAATCCCTCCGTCGGCCACTTCGTCGATGGGCACATAGTTGCCAAAAAACGGATGTTTAAAAAATAAGATAAAAGGTGAATGCCTATATGTTAATTTTTTTTAAAATTTTACTGTTCTTTACATGATAATCAACCTTGTTAACACAAATTGATGGAATTAAACAACATCGAGATCCAGCACGAACAGCTATTGAAAAATTGGTCTGTGCATTCGTCCGTCGCACTTGATTATCGCTTTTGACGAGAGTTTCAAGTAGCGAATAATTTTCTCAAAAATATTTCTCTACTTTTTACAGGTAAGAGTCTAACTCAAACATGTATACTGATAATGGAATCAAGCTCACCCTTAAATTTGACATAATGACACAATGTCAGAAGTTTTGGAAAACCACTTTTTGTCAATTCCGTGCCGTCGCAATCTAAAACTGTGTTGCCGTAGCAACATACTTGAACTTGACCACTTTATTTTTTTGTCAGATTAAAGTATACAAGTTACTATTCAATTCATGCAATTATTGTGCCTAGGTTCAAGTAGGGGAATAGATACAAACAAAAAATAAGAGTCAAAAATTCCGTCCGTCGCAGAAGAAACGGAGGTTTGGATTTGGCCCCCGCATTATGTATCTGTTATACGATTTACAGATTTTAACAATTTCAAAATCGCGTTCATTCCGTTTGTTTTCTGTTAGTTGAGTTATCATCACCGTTTTCAACAGCCAAAAGGTGCGAAAGTAGACAGACTCAGATTGATAGGGTTAAACCACTAAAATGACGAATGTAGTAAGTTAGGAAAACATACACACTCTTGGCCATAAAAAAAATAAAGTGATTGTTTCAGTTCGAATTATTTTCACCGTTTGGCCTCAGTTGGACAATTTTAATCAAGTTTGGGACCTTTGACATTTTAATCGGTTAGAAAATTGCCGATACCGATAAGATACCGATAAGGTCATAATGGCCCGATTTCAAGAATACCGATTATTCTCGAATTGTTATATTAAAGGTTTGCAATTTGCAACAAAAGTTTCACATATCAGGTGTCCGAAAAGGAAAAAGAGTTGCAAGTACTGATTTTGCTTGATGTGTAAGGCTTTCCATCAAAAATATCCCCATCTGAAAGGATTAAGCTGAGAAATGTTTCTTTGATACAAAAAATGTGAAAATTCTCATTCGTTTATAGGAGCAAATACAAAATTCAGCTAGTTTTACATGGAAATAAGCAAATCAAAATCGCCTTTTTTCTTACTTTTAAGACTTTTTGTAGCGAAACACAAGGTAAGAAACGATTGAGTGTCTAATCTATATGAAATTACTATTCATGACACTATATTTGGTGCCTCAAAATCTCGCGTTGCACCTTTAATTACCGTTGTACCGTACTAATAATTGTTCCTGAACTTATGTGCCACCCTGTATGTTTTTGTTCATTCGCCCACACTTAATAACAGTACTGCAGTTTACATTTGCATTAATAAGTGCCAATCGGCAATGACACTCTTAAAATCTGCCGGGAGCTACAAACATATGTACAATGTTGATGTCCTTGTGGTTAGGAATCTATAAATATTCATTCACTGTATTTAATTTGGCATCACCCGTATTACATTTCCTACTCAGTTTTTGTTTAGCTGGGGGGGAACACAGAACCATTAGGAATGCCTTAAAATATTGGTGGAAAAAGCAATCAAATGAGGGTACACCATTAGATTGTAAATTTACCTTTAAAGTGACATTGAAGGAGATTTTTTTATGATTCAAAATTTTCTCAAATTTACGGGATCCGTTTGTTAGACACATACCGGAACAGTTTTTCGAAGTTTATGAGACAAACAGGTGCAAAAGAAAACCGCCAAACCTTGTTTTGAACTTGCCTTCTAGCGTAATCGTCCTTCCACATAGAAAACATGCTTTGACTTGTTTATACCCAAAATATGAACAAACGTTCATACCCAAAATACTATGAAGGAACCCCGTTGGTTCATGTATACCATGTACTTTTTTACTATTCTGGCCCCTGCAATAAAACAGGTATTTATAATGGTCATGTGACACGTATTGATCAATCGCGTATGCCGACACATACGAGGTATGTTGCACAACCTTTTGTCTAAAGCCTCGTCCCTGCATTTCATTTAGCAAGCGTTTACAATGTTGCATAATTTGAACTATGTTTTGGTGTGTAAATTGCTACAACTTTCATTCAAGATGTTTAAGCATAACAGCATATTTTGAAAGACGCCCCCAACTTACAAAATTGAGTTGCACCATTGTGTTGCGTAATTGTCTAGAAATAACTTGCCTGGAGTTTGGTGATGCTTAAAAAATGGCAATTGTTATAGAAGACGCGATTTTGTACTAGAATTGGGATCCTCATTGCAATTTAATGTGTGGTGGATGGAAAAAAGGGGAGCCCCCCACCCCCCACATTATGTCCGTCCATGGAGAAATCGTCACGAAAAAAAAATAGGCCTACCTCAAGAAAAGACCTTTCCAACTTGACTTGCCTGAACCCAAGGAACAAACTAATGAATGAGTGTAACCAAGTACCTGGCGCGAATTGCCTGAGTTTGTAAACAAGTACATGGAGCGATTTCACGGCTGTTTCATATTGAAGGACGTTCCAAAGACGTTGAATTATTCTCGGATATTCCGATAATATATCAAAACTACAAAATTCTTATTTGATGCGGACACAAAGAAGAATGGAGTCTTATAGTTGGAGTAATAATTTCTTGTCCATTAGTTATTAGGTACGCCCGCTTCCCCGCCAAAATGGCACACCACTGGGTTGCATATAGACGCGGTTCACGCAACAATTTAAGTAGTAACACGCGTAAACCCAGGGCCAAGAACTAAATATTAACTTAGCATCACGGGATTGTAATACTAGCAATTACCAATGCAACTGTGCAAAATCTCAATATCCGGAAAATAGGGGGCGCTCGCTCACAAAAAATGAGTGGTGTTATGACTTTAAGGCATGTTCAATATTTAAGTTCCAAAGCACGGCCATGTATCTCTTAAAAATAAAACACGTAGTCATTGTTCTCCCAGGACGTGAGTGACGAAATGGTAACGGCAAAGTTAGCTTGGATTTGAATATGCCGCACAAAATAATAGAGGCGAAGGATCAAAATTCTTTTGCAACTAAAATCAAAATGCTAAGTCATACTACTGTAGTTGTTGTAAACAATAAACCCCAAAACAGAGAATCTATTAAGAGAAACATTTTGTTTCTAAATAGGGGCGTTGGTACTTACTACTGACAACACCCCCTCACTTATCTGCCACCAATTACTTGACCCCCACCTGATACGAGTTATTTCAACTATTTTGAACTATTTTGTATGACATGTTAAATTAATATAAATTTCAATATTATAATGCAGGCCTAAAAGTGATGGACTATTGTAAATTGTTTAATTTTATTCCCGCCGTAATTAAACAGCCTCCGTATTATAACATTCATAAACATGAGTAATGAGCCTTAATAGTGTGGGTTTGTGTGTATTCCCCGTAGGATTTTCATGGCGTAAATTGATTTCTTTGTAGCTGTTGGGTTTCATAGGACCATAAACTGTCAGAAATGCTGGGGTGCAAATTTTTCGGACTGATACCCCCTTCTTCCAATTGGAGGGGAAAAAAGTAAACAGGGAAAAAGTTCAAAATCGAGTCAAATTGTGTTTAATGTACACTAAAGCGTTCGTCTCCTCACTGTAAAGGTTAACAAAAAATTGCCTATTTGCCAGATGTTCCGACCTTAGTTAAAGCGGTATAGCCCGTAATGTTTCAAGGCACAATGAGGGGTAAATGCTCCGATTTGTTGAAAGTGGTTTGTCAAATGATTCCCTGTGTCCTATGAAACAGAAATGCATTGTTAATTGATTTTTTTTTGATCACCACTTGCGATCATCCAGGGGGAAGTTCTGGTGACCACCATAGATCATGTAGACCCTTGCGACATTTTGACTATGTATAGCAACCAAATGTAAAACACTGTACAATAATACATTTTGAACCTGTTGAGACCATACAAATATCTTATCACCAGTTTCAACAAAATTGAGCATTAGAGTAATTTTAACCAAGGTTGACCTTGAAACCATTATGGGGCTATAACCGCTTTAACTAAGGTGGACATAGGCAAATATATATTACTTTTTCTAATCACCTTATAAGGAGACGAATATGTTAATGTACATTAACAAACACAATTTGACTCGATTTTAAATTTTTCCCTGTAGTACAGTTCCCCCCTTGGAAGGAGGCGCAGTCCAAAAAATTTGCACCCCCATCATTTTATGACTTGCTGGTCCCCTATTGAATGAAAACAGCAGAAAATCAACTTTCGCACCAAAATCCCTACGGGAACGGTTCATTGGACATACCGACCCACACTATAATTGTGCAAAAATTGCCCTTTTGTTAGAGGGAAACACGCCAAAGAGAAGTACCATTTTGTTTTAAATATCATATAGATGTACAATGAAACACAAGCCTACCTCACCAACCCTCCCCATCCTCCTCCATCCATCCTTTTTTTTTACCAACTAGGCCTACGGCCTTCTTTCCCCCCAACCATCCTATCGCTCCTTAATGCAGGCGTCACTTGACCTACCCTCCTCACGTCATCACCTTCACCTTGGCCAATTATTTATCACGTCAGCTCAGGATTTCATCATTACTTCACTTGATTACCACAAACAACAAAGGCACGGTATCATTATATCTGCAAAATTTGTTAGTCCAGGCTTCACCCTTTGATTTATTTCTAAAGGTGACGCCTTCACTCTTTTGTCAATTTTGAGCAGATTCTGAAGCTTAACCCCGTTTCACCATACTGAAAATTAAATAGTTCAAGGCCTTACTTACTGTTCTCATACTTGAAATTTGCATAGTTTAAGCTTCACCATGTTTCACCTGCAATATTAGCCCTTTTGATGTATTTAAAGCTTCGTCGTTTACAATCATTTACTTCACACATGTTCATTTATACAAGACCATGACTACCATTATGATCAAATCCTGAATTACACTTCCTACAAAACAAACAAGTCAATCAGGTTCAAAGATTTTTACAGCAAAACATTAATGATTTATTTGTTTTTTAATTCCATGTCCTTCAGATTACATTTTGTTGTCTATAACAATATAAAAAACAAATATAATATGATACACACAGGGTTTAACTTAACAAATCTTGTTTACTACTATTGTTTAACTGTTTAAAAAAATTATTCTATCGTTAAAATGTTCCCTTGTTCCAGACAAGTTCTAGGTTTGCATTGTTAGCTTTGAAATGGTGTTTATAAATAAATGTTACACTAGAAAAAGATCAGTTTCCCTTTTGATCATCAATTGAGGTATTGTGTAACCTCGTGTTTATTATGTGAATGTAATTTATTTCAAAGTGCGTTGCAATACTAGAACATTGTTTTGTAAAACCCAGATATTCTGATGGAAGTAGACGGGAGGGATCACACCAACCAAAGACCAATATATTTAAGGTATTGGTCCAATGAGAAGGGAGTGTCGATTACTGATGGGGTACCATAAGATCGACCACCAAAAAAAAAACACTATGTTTATAGAGACAACCTTTAAAGAAAATCAAAATATAATATAATATTAAAACAAAGCTAAATTTGGTGGTTGGTTTTCTATCTCGTGCATAGGACAAAAAAAAAAAAAAATACCCATCGGAGTTAAATTTATGTTTGTGTACAATTTACAATTGTTACCCCTCCTACAAGTGTCCACAAACAAGACGACACCAGCAAGAAACACACACAAACCACATCGTTTACAAAGCTATCACAAAGGTCCTTTTCACAATCTTAATTGGTTCACTCATTTTCAAGAAACGTTGGCTGGGTTATTGTGCGGACTACCTGGTGATGCGCCAGACAATTTAAGCGTGCCCATAACCTACTAAGTACCGCAGGTCCAGAAGTATTGAAAGCCAAAGCAAACCAAAAAAAGAGGAAACCACTCTAAATACCTGAGAATTATGAGAGTATCATATAAGAAAAATCTATTGCATGATTACAGTGATCGTTCAATGCTTTGTTAAATTAGTAGTGGTCACTAAGTATGAGCAAATTGATGGGGAAATTGCCTAGGAGCAACATCTGCACTTACAATATCAAACACACTGCATGCGAATGAAACTTGACTGGTTATGTACTGGCAAAGTGACAGCATCATGTACATGCATGATTTTAATAAACCGAGCAATTTCCTGATCAACTCATTCAATATTAGTTTACCTGTTGCATACCATGCAGTTGGGGACTATTCAAATGTATAAGAAGGTAAGCATTGCACAGAGAGCTAAGTTTGGTGGTGATGATGATCAAACCAGTTTCTGTTAAGGGTATTTTCAAAGAGTGATTTCACTCTTGGGGTCACATTTCCAAGAGTGAAATCCAATTTCCAGAGGAAAACACATCGAAAGATTTTGTTGTGTTTTGCATTGTGCGTGGGGTCGAGCGGGTTGTGTGTGGTATGGGAGAGTGTGTGTGTGTGTGTGTGTGTGTGTGTGTGTGTGTGTGTGTGTCTGTGTGATTTTCAAGAGACAAGAGTGAAAATTAAATTACATCCAAAGAATTTTTGCGTTTGCATTGTGTGGGTGGGTGGGTGGGTGGGCGGCATGTATGTTTTTGTATGTGGTAATAGTTTATATGTATGTCGTGTGTATTGTGTGTAATTTGGTGTAATTAATTGTGTAAGGTATATGTTATGTGCAAGATGCACACATAGTTGATAGTTTCAATTGAATTGTTATTCTTCTTTTTGCAAATATATTCGCCCTAGGCTTGAAGTATATTATATATACTAACAAAAACATTTTCCAACATTGCTGATAAATTTGTTTCATTTAGATATTTGCAAGCATATAAATAATATTGTTATTGGAAGGTTTTACTACTAAGTGTAAGGGTGGGACAGTATCGCCGTTCACGGTATTATCGCAATACATATTGGTAATCTCCCGGGTAATCGGATTTCCTGACTTGAAAAAAAAATATACCTTTTATTTGCTGTTAACAGTGGCGTAACCAGCTTTTTTTCGGGGTCAAGGGGGCCATGGATTTTCAGGGGGGCATCATATATTAAAATTGGTTAGTATGCGTATGGCCTCTGTAAATCACTAATTTTCAGGTGGGGCAAGGAGGGGGAAGATTCCCCCCAGGGGGGCAACTTCCCCCTGCCCCCCCCCCCCTGTTTACGCTACTGTCTTGTTAACTCTTTCACCTGGAAAAAAAAAACCTAGTATGGTTAATTCCTTGTCCTAAAAATGATATTCTAATGTGATCAGATTTAACCTTGATGTTGCTGACACGTATGTTATTCCTTTATACGAGGACCTACTATAACATCAGAAGCACTCCATGAGGGGTGGGGAGGTAATGTTGAAGGTCATCCCAGTTGTGCGTGACAGTTTTTCATTCACACTCTTACATTACACCCCCCTACCGTGATCACTAACATTTTAAGCGTTTAAAAAGTTTAAGCGGACAAGATAGCTCAAGATAGCTCAATCAGGTAAGCGCTCGACTCCAGTGTAGCTCATCCATGCGTATAGGCTTGCGTTCGAGCCCTGTCAGATTCAGCTAGCTGTCCGCTTACACTTTTTAAACGCTTAAAATGTTAGTGATCCACTGTTCGTGGGTGTAAGAGTGGTGAAACCTTCAACGCCCCACTTGTGGATCACCTGCAACATTACCTCCCCACCACTTGAGTGTCTCTGATGTTATATAGGTCCTCGTAAAGGAATAATATACGTTTCAGCAACATCAAATGTAAATCTTGAGCATTAGCTATCATTTTTAGAACCAAGGAATTAACCATACTAGGTTTTTTTTTCCAGGTGAATAGTGTAACAGCCAGTGACGTAACAGGGGGGGGGGGGGGCAGGGGGAAGTTGCCCCCCTGTGGGGAATCTATTCCCCCTCTTGCGCCCTCCCTGCAAACTTATTGATTTCAAGGCCATACGCTATCCAAACTTTTAATATATGCGTGCCCCCCCTGAACACCATGTGCCCCCCCTTGCCCCCGAAAAAAAAGCTGGTTACGCACTGCTTACGCAATAAAAGGTTATATTTTTATTTCAAATTCATGACATCCGATTACCCTCGGGAAGATGACCCATTATGTATTGCGATCTTACCTTGAACGGCGATACTGTCCACCCTTACCCTTATTACCAACCCTTCCAATAACAATATATTTATCTTCTTGCAAATAGATAAAATGTAAAACAAATATATTCAGCACTGTTGTGAATAATGTTTTTGATTAGTATATATACCTATACTTCAAGCCTATGGAGAATATATTTTTTGCCAAAAGAAGAATAACAATTCAATGAACTATCAGTAATTCTTGATTGTGCATCTTGCACATACACATATACATACACATAGATATACACCTACATCCCACACATACACACAGACATACATACATTCTCCTACATACAAACATACATGCGCGCCCACCCACCCACCCCCCACACCATGCAACGCAAAAATCTTTGGATGTAATTTTTCACTCTTGTCTCTTTGAAATCACCAACACACACACATACACACACACACACCCGCTCCGCACCCACCCGCACAATGCAACACACAAAATCTTTAGATGTAGTTTTCACTCTTGGAAATTGGATTTCACTCTTGGAAATTTGACCCCACGAGTGAAATCATCTTTGAAAATCCCCTTAACAGAAACACTGGTTTTGATCATATCACCACCAAACTTCAGGCTCTCTGTGCAATGCTTACCTTCTTATACATTTGAATAGTCCCCAACTGCATGGTATGCACAGTACACAATAGAATGCATTTGATCAGGAAATTGGGGCTTTTCAGGTATTATTAAATCATGCATGTCATGATGCTTGTCACTTTGCCAGTAATAACCAGTCAAGTATACATTCGCATGCGTGTGTTTGATATTGTGGCAGATGTTGCTCTAGGCAATTTCCCCATCAATTTTTGCTCATAGTTAGTGACCACTACTATTCAAACAAAGTCATTTGAGATCACTGTAATCATGCATAAGATTTTCTATAATGATACTCTCAGAATTCTCAGGTTTTAAGGGTTTCCGCTTTTTGGTTTGCTTGCTTTCATATTTCGGACCTGCTTTAATTAGTGGGTTTGGGCAAGGCTTAATTGTCTGGTCCATCACCAGGTATACCAGCACAACTAACCCACCAACATTTCTTGAATGAGGTGTAACCAAGATATGTGAAAAGGACATTTGAGAAGCTTTGTAAACCATGCCAAAAACATTGTTTTTACACTGTCCATAAGGGTTAACTGTAATTTGTACACAAACATAATTTTAAATCCTGGTACTGTCCTTATGCACGAATATGAAAAACCAACCCCAAATTTTAGCTTTGTTTTATTATAATATTATATTTTGATTTTCTTTAAGGTTGTCTCTATAAACAGGAGTGTTTTTTTGTGGTCGAGCGCATGTACCCACAGGTAATCGCACTTCCCTTCTCATGTGGATCCAAAGACCTTTCAATATTGGTCTTTGGTGGATGTGATCCCTCCTCTTCGCATCCTAATAGCTTGGTTTACAACACAATGTTAGAGTATTGCACTCACGTTGATAAAATTACATTCACTTTTAACACTGAGGTTCCATAACTCAATAATGATTAATCAAATGAACATGATCATTTTAGTGTCATTATTTATAAACACCATGTCAAAGCTCTACAATGCAACTGGAACTTGTCTGGAACCAGGAACAGTTTAACAATAGATAGTGGTTTTTAACAGTTAACAAGAGTTAGTAAACAAGAATTGTAGTTAAAACAGTTTTGATACCTATTATAATCTGTGTTTTTTATTGTTCTACACAACAATGTCTCTGATGAACATTGGATTAAAACAAAATAAATCATAATGTTGCTGCATCTTTGAAACCTGATTGACTTGTTTGTTTTAAGAAGTGTGGAATCAGGATTTGCTCATATTGTAGTCAGGTCTTGTAATAAATGACATTGGGACGTATGATTGTGAAAGACGGAGCTTGAAATACATCAAAGCTAATAGTGAAGGTGAACATGGTGAAGCTTAAACTCTGCAATTTCAG